>SSNP01000126.1:0-12769 GCA_006937955.1 Pachypanchax playfairii | reverse complement strand
TCTGCCGACCGTCCAGGAATTATTTTTTTTTTTTTTCGTGGTAGGATCCACTTCCCGATAAGTGTCTCTCGGCTGTTTATTTGGATTCTCCGCCATGTCGACCTTCACGTTCTGCCGGCTGCTACGAGACACTGCGTTCTATTTCTTATTATTTTTCTTGTTGTGACATAAAAGACGTAATTTCATGTGCGACAGCGCGGGAATGTCGCAGTCGACACGCAAAGTAAAAATGATATATATTGAAAAATACCGTGAGATGTTTGAGGAGCCGATCGGCTTAATCTGCATTGTGTCATCTCCTCTGATAGTGGCTTGGCTGAAACGGACATCCACGGACATGTAAAAGTTACGCACTCCAGCTTTAAGTGCAGATGATTAGTGTTTGTCAAAAAAAGTTGACTTAAACTTTTTGAAACATTTAGACATTATCAAACCTCATAACAAGGGAATACACACACACACACAAGTTTGTTTTGCTATCCTTATGGGGACCGTCCATTGACTTCCATTGATTTTAGTAACAAGATTTATACCTAACCCAAACCCTTTTCCTAACCTTAACCATTACTGATCTATAACTAACCCTAAGACTAACTAAAACTCTATTCACACCATACCTATAAACCTAACCCCTAACCCTAAAAAGGGGAGTCCCCCTCATGGGGACCAGGCTTCGGTCCCCACAAGAACCCTCGGACCCCAGAAAGATAGTAAAAGTCAGGAAACGGGTCCTCAGGAGGTCAGAAAAACAAGCCCACACACACACACACACACACACACACACACAAGCCAAGTGAGAATAAAGGTGTTAGTCTTTTGGGGTTCATTAGATGCTCTTTGCAGTTCACTGATTCTCTCCAGACAGAAAGTTTGTTCACACTTACACAGAAAAGTTTCACATGATGACATCGCAACCTCTGGGGTTTTAATTCAAATGAAGGTGTTAAGAAAAACACGTTTCAGCATAAACACATGATTCGCTGAATCAGTCACCACATGCAAACAAATGATGTAATCATGGCGGGATATTTTTTCACTTCATAAAATGTTCTGTGTTTTGATTCTAACTTTTTAGCCATTCATTTGATAAACTTTTTTTCCAGAGCAAGCATTCATTAGATTACTTCTAACAACATCTTCACAGACAGTCACACTCGAATTCTCCAGTCTTTTCAGTCCCAACATGTGTTTCAGTGTCTAAATGTTTTATGTAGTTGACCTTGAAGTTCAGCTTGAATTGTTTTGGATGGTTGTCTTTGCTTTTTCTACCATCTGTCTGATCAACTTGGGGTTGCAGTTCCTCTTGCTTCCATGTCCTAGAAAGTTACCTACAGTCCCATGAACATTAAAGAGGCCCTTCCATTAAAAACAGTTTTTCTGAGGTTTCTGTTGAATATTTTAGCTCCACAGGTGTTCTTACCTTCATAGTGGGTGTGAAAACAGGTCAACAACTTCTCTTTCAGTTTTAATCTCTCAAACTACGCAGGTGGCGATAAAACCCGAGTTCTCCTGAGTCTGAACGGCCTGTATCTGTTTCATCACAACTCCTTTGTTCGTTAGTATTCATCAGCTCCCGCAGTTGAAACCACGCCTAGCATGCTGCTGGCTAAAAGCTGTTAGCATAACGTAGCAAACAGAAAGACACCACGTCTGACGTTGCCATGCACAGCAGGGCAGGAAACAGTATTCTTTGCTCTCATAGGCTAGTTTGTTAGCCAATCAGAGTCCAGCAGATTCGAACAATGAATATGAACGAGCTGCTGCCGAAGCCTGACGGAAAGAGCCGGAACCACCCGAATTTTAATGCAGACAGATTGAAAGGTCTGTTAATCAGTGTTTCCTGATGTTTTTTAGATATAAAATGTTTCATATTACAGGTTAATACTTAAGAAATAACCACAAAGTCCTGAAATTTGTATGAAATGGCCCCCTTTAAGCTTTAATCATGTTAGCAGCAACTGCCACATGAACATAAAGTTTAGTGATATTCTAGTAGCTTTTACTTTAAACATTGCTACATTCCCCTGCTGCTTCAGTAGACGTGCATTTCTAGAACAGGATTGAACCTCTTTTGCCTTCAGAACTTCCTTTGCTCCTTAACTGCTACAGATTTCTCAGCTAATTCAGATTTTTGGATGACAAATTTACAAAAGGCTGTAGCTGAAAATGTGGTCCCTCTGGAAGCAGGGTACATCACACATCCGATGATGACCTTTAGGGCAGGTGTGGTCTGAGTGTTGATCAAACCAGTAATCTTCCAGAGTTTACCACCAGGCCCATGCACAAAAGCAGAGCAAAGGATGCTTTTATCCCCAAAGCTGTGACATCATACCAGTCCTGGACTCTTGATTTGGGATTTATAGTTTGGCTGGCCAACAACTGGTGGGTATGTGTATTGGTTTCTGTTGTGATCTGGGTCCAGAAACCTTGGATGGACAAGAAATCAACAGGCTCTGCAGTGCTCAGGTCCTTCTCTCAGAAATAACCTACAGACTCTTCAACATGCCAGATCCAGCCTTCATACCCCTCTGCAGCATAAACCTGTTGACCATCATCTTCTGATCATGTGATCACCCCTCAACCTCCTACCTTGTGCAGCAGATCTCTTACGGCTTCATCCTCATCATTAATGGCCATCATTGACTCAAGTCTGGTCACATGGCTTTGAACCCGCTATGAGTTTAGGATTGTATCCTACATCCTCCGTAATGCAGCCTTATAAGAATCTAGTGTTTGTGGTCCATTTGGAAGTTGATGGCCAGGTCGATGGTCTTGTCCAAAATTTTCTGTGAATGCACCACAAAAGATGTCTGTGTGGAGTCACAAGGTGAATGCCTTCCGAACAATCTAAGCACAGAGTATGATGATCAGAGATCATTTACTTTTTATTTACCTTATTACTAACTTCTGCATGATTTTACATGTACATAAAATAAACCATGTTTGAAAACCCTTTTTTTCTGGAATATAACATTTTTCACTTCTTTGGATGGAGGGGGCAACATGATGCAACAGCTAAGCAAAGGTGTTACAACCCTTCTGAATCAGGGTCCAGTTCATGGAACAGAATCCAGCTCATGTAGAGGTGCTCTTCTGTGTCCATGCCCACACCTACAAGCGCTGCCATCTTCTCTCCAGGTCCCCTTGCTGCTTCAGAACAAAAGTAGCGGCTGCATCTTCTACAACTTCGACAACAACTGCAGCTGTAGTTGTTAATGATCACAAAGCTGCTCTGTTGCAGTATTTCTTAATTCCAGTTCTGCAGCTCCCGCAGTTGAAACCATGCCTAGCATGCTGCTGGCTAAAAGCTGTAGCATAAGATGTATCAAACCTGCAATGTGATATTGCCATGTGCAGCGAGGTAGGAAACAGTATACCTTGCTCTCAAAGGCTAGTTTGTTAGCCAATCTGAGTCCAGCAAATTCGCATAATGAATATTAATGAATTGCGGCCCCAAGCCGGACGAATCTTCTCGTAGATAGATTGAAAGGTCTGTTAATCAGTGTTTCCTGACATTTTTTAGATATAAAATGTTTCATATTACAGGTTAATACTTAAGAAATAACCACAAAGTCCTCAAATTTGTGTGAAATGGCCTCTTTAAGGTGCTAAATGGGTACCAACTTGAGCGTCTGTGTACCTCAATACTTACTGTAACCATCATTAGAACAGTTTGGATTAAAATGCTAAATTCAAAAGTAAACTGTCCTAAATTTCTTGTGGTTCTATGTTATTGGTACCATGTTAACCTTAAAGGTCCTATATCATGCAAAATCAACTTCTTGGAGCTTTTAACCATGCTGTGACGTTATTTCCTTATAAAAGAAAACCCAGATTGGTTTTTGGCATAATACAAGCATTTCTCAGTAATCCTCTTGCATCCTGTGCTTTGAGCAGCTGCTCCACTCTCTCCTGAAAAATGACTGACTGTAACATTGCAAGAGTCTAAAGCAAGACACTAAGCACCACCATTTTGTAGTATTTTACTTTCTAAAAATGTCTCAGTGAAAATGCAGTGCATTTGGCTGTGAGAGTTACAGGAATTTATTCACCATTTTATTGAGGCAGCTCGAGGGGCAGCACTCACTTGGGGAGTGATGGGATTTTAGGTAAACTGAGCGTTTTAACTCTTTGTCGAAGAATAACTTGAGAATATAAGTTATATTTCAGGACAAATGAAGACTATATAACACCGAAGGTAAGATTTTATCATATATGTGCCTATCACAGACGTTGAAAACTTTTAAAATAACAGGATACAGGACCTTTAAATAAATCAAAATAAAGGAAAATTATGGATTTTAAAATGAAACATTATTGAAAATCAGAAAGAAAGCAAATTCTAAAATTGGTATATTTGAAAAATCTGTGGAACTTATATAGCAGAACTTGGAGCAAGATGTGTTTAGTAGAGGAGTGTCAATAGTGATCCACAGAGAGCAGAAGGGGAACTATAAATCCGCTGTGTGTCAAAACGTTTAGGTCAAAGAGCTGGAGATACTTAAAGATGGAGACCTTGGATGCAGTACATCTGTGTTTTCCACATCTCTCTAACAGCTCCTGCAGGAAGCCGACACTGCACTGGTCCAAAACTATTCTTTTAAACATCGTTCTGTTTTGCATTTCTCTAACCACTGTTGTCCTCAACATGCTCATCATAATCGCAATTTCACACTTCAGGCAGAGATTTACTTCTAAGACAAAATTATAGAAATGCTTGATTTTACATCTTTGTTATTATCACTTGTTAACTGTGATTTTTTTCCTCTCATCTCCAGGAAACTTCAGACATCAACTAACATCCTTCTCCTCTCTTTGGCTGTCTCAGATTTCCTTGTGGGTCTACTGTTGATGCCAGGAGAAATTTTTAGAAACACGAGCTGTTGGTTTCTCGGGGATATCATCTGTTCTTTATATTGTTATTTGGTTTCTCAAATTGTCTCAGGTTCAATTGGAAGTATTGTTCTCATATCATTTGACCGCTATGTTGCTATTTGTCACCCTTTGCATTATTCCACTAAAATCACCTTGAAGAGGATCAAATGCTGTGTGTGTCTGTGTTGGCTTGGTGCAGCTTTGTATAGCATTTTCTACATGAGGGATGAGCTGATTCAACCAGGCAGTAGTAATTCCTGTGTTGGAGAATGTACATTTGTCATTAGTTATATAACTGGAACTGTTGACCTTGTTTTAAACTTTATATTTCCAGTCTCTGTCATTGTATTTTTGTACATCAGAGTATTTGTGGTGGCTGTGTCTCAGGCTCGTGCCATGCGCTCCAACATTACAACAATCCCAGTCCAACATTCAATAACTTTAACAAAAAATAGATCTGAACTGAAAGCAGCCAGGACTCTTGGTGTTCTTGTTCTTGTATATCTGATGTGTTTCTGCCCTTATTATGGTTTCTCTCTTGTTGAGATCAGTGTGACCAGTACTGCTTATGCATCATTTTTGATTTTCCTGTTTTATTTTAACTCTTGTCTAAACCCCTTAATCTATGCCCTGTTTTATCCCTGGTACAGAAAAGCAATTAAACTCATTGTCACTCTGCAGGTACTGCAGCCTGGCTCCCGTGATGCCAACATACTGTAAAGATTCAAAAAATTTGATCCAGAAATTGATGAATGTTTATGAATTCATTTCTGGTTTTTTAGGCTAAGAGTGGTGACTTTAATGTCAGTTAGATTTGTGACTGAATTATACAGTATTTAATTTGGGGTTTTAAAGGAGCTCCTTTACTTTTTATTTTTTACCCAAGCTGTTTGTTTCTCTGTTCATTTTCTCTTATCTCCTGCTTGCTCAGCTCCACTGAAGTAGAGCAGCAGGTCAGTCCTTTTTAGAGCTACAGTAGAACACCTTCACCCAACCACCACCACTTCTTAGCTCATTGGTGATTTACAATTAAATATATTTACAAAAGTACTGTCATAGCACACACTGTCATAGGTTTATGTGACACAGTAACTATCACCTGTGTTTAGCAAAGAACCACATGGGAACACAAATAAATAAATGTCTCAAAAATAACCACCTAGCATTTAAATGGGTGTCAGTTTTATAACAGCTGTTATCTAAAAAGGGTTTATTGTGTGTTTTTTTTTTAAAGGGGGAATACAGCCTGATTCGAGTTAGTGTTGTCTGTTTTGCTTTTTCATTAAAAAAATCTATTCTAAAAACCTATCGATGCTCAGATGTTAAGGGATGTTTTAAGAGACTTAAGCCACATTCTTTGCAGAGAGCAGCTTGTGCCTTTGATTATAAACACTTGGAGAAAGCAAAAAAAACAAAAAAAACAAAATTATTTGGGCTGAATGGTTGGACAGCAGTCTCCATTTAAAATCTTGGCTGATGTCTTTCTGTGTGGAGTCTGAATGTTCTCCACATGAAGGTTTATGTTAGGGATGAGTTGAATAAACTGACAGTTATATCATGATATTCCAAACAAATTTTTGGTAACAAGATTTTTTTTAATGTAGATAAACATTGTAATGTTTGCTTTGCTTGCAGATAGCAGCATTCAATGCAAACAATAAAAAGATTGTTTTTTCTGCAACGTGTGTATCTATTGCTACAAGGGATGCGTGACAGGCGACTTAACACGCAGGAGAAGAAATCACCAATTCAGTTCAGTTCCATGCAGTTTATGTCTATGATGCAAGTTCACAAAAATAATCTCAAAGTAACAAAAAACAAAACAACAAAATAACCCAACAAGTCCCATTCAAATCAAAGCAAGTTCAAATTCAAACCCGTCAATTGAATTAAATTGTAATACAATCTGATTAAGTAGACTATAAAAAATTAGTAAAAAAATCAATCTAAAGTATCAGATCGAATTGAATCTTTGTTTCAGCAAAATCCTTCATTCTGAGCAGTAGGAACTGACAGCTGACAGGAACAACCTGTTTTACATGAGGAAACCTCCAACAGAACGAGGATTAGCAGCTTTCTACCTCTACTGATTGGGATCTAAGAGGAAGAGAAACCTAAAATCAAAATTAATGGCAACAACAATATAAAACATGGAGAATAAAGCGAGTAAAAACAGCAGAAAGAAGAAATGTGGTCAGTAGCCCATGTCCTCTATTGTTTCTATTGTATCAAACACAGGACTGTTTCTGATTATCTCTAAATCCTGACTGACACTCCTGAGAACTGATTATTCATTTGTAAAAGTTCAGGATCTAACTTCCTTCCATCTGTTAAATGTTGGAGCAAAATTCTGTGCTTATGTTGAAATATTAGTGCTTTTAATAAATATACTGTTTTTGACAAATGAATTGACTCAGCCAGCCAGGAATAATTCCTGCATTGCAAATTTTCATTTGGTGTGACTTGTGTAGCAGGATATTTTAAACTTTATTGCCCCCATTAAAGTCATTTCAGTTGTGTACATAAGAGTATTTGTGGTGGTTGTCTCTGAGACTCGTGCCATGTGCTTTCAAATTACAGATGTCACGCTTCGGCTTTAAATGAATGTAACAAAGAAGTCTGAATTAAAAGCAGCCAGATGTTCTTGTTATTGTGTATCAAACGTGTTTCTGTCCGTATCACTGTGGGCATCATTTTTGGTATTTCTCTTGAATATTTTACTCTTGTCTCAATCCTGTGATTCATAATTAAACATATAGTGACTTTACAGATACAGTCTGGCTCCTGACCAGCATGGGTCGACTGTGAGCTGCCCTCTCTCCAGGATCGTTCTACCCTATAAATCTTGAGCTGCTGAGCCCTCTCAATAAAATAAAAATAAACTTTTACTACCACTTCCCCCTAACTGCAGGTTGCAGAGAAAGAAACTAGCCTGACCAATCAGATCCTCCTGCATTATGTTCAAATGCAGAAGGGTCTGACACCGGAGCTGCACCCGATCATTTCCGCGTCAAATTTTTCGACAGACCAATTACATATCACCGTTGTTGTGCGTCATCCTGAAAACACGGAACTAGCATTTTCCACCCAGAGCACAACATTCAACATGGCGGACTCGGCTGTGGATAAAGTGTTTACTTCTGCGCTGCGAGTGTGCAATGACACCTTGTATTTGAAATTGAGAGACAGCGGTTCAGCTCCAGGCCCTCACGTCTTTGTAAAGTATTTTGTCAAAGACGTGAGGGCCTGGTTGATCAGGTAAGAAAGAAACATCAAAACCAGTACTCCCTGCTACAAGAACAATTTCTTCTAGTCTTTCCATCTGCTGTTGGGCTTTAAACTAGGACATCCTCTTTGACTCCTTATGAACTTCAAGAACTTTATTAGTTCAGTTAATTTATTCTATTTCTGGACAATGTGGACATCTATTTGCTAATGCATGGATTTTTAAAGTGCAACTCACCCCTTCCAGATTACAACCCTGCCCACACTCCGTGTTTTAAAAAATGCCTCAAAAGGAGGCATTACCTAGGGAACCAGCACGCACATGAGGGGGTGGTGGGCTGGTCTGTGATTGACATGTCGCACTACCTGACGCTGGTGGCCAGAGAGGGAACAGATGAAAAAGAGGAAGCTGCTTCTGTAGAGTTTAGCGGCCCAAGCAGATAGTCACCCTGCAGCAGCTTAGTGGCATAAAATCTCTTAGTGGTACCTTGATGTTAGCCAGAGCTAAAGCTACATTTAGATTAGCTCGAGATATATCGTGCAACTCTGCCAGCAGGTGCAGCTGCATGCAGCCGCTGTACCTCATTGTCCACAACATAAAACGTGTTGCAGAGAGGTGTCCAGAGTATAGAGCAAAGTATCCCAGCATAAAGAGAAAATCCTTCAGTATTGTACAAAAACATTTTTTTACACAAACACTAAAATGAACTGTGATAACAGCCGTATACACTTGCCATTCAAACTCCACCTTGCTACAGAGGTGTGGCCATCTGGTATAATATTTTGAGCTGATTGGAGGATGTGCCAACAAGTGTCTGCCTACCATGATTAGTCTTTAGAAATGGTAAATGGTAAATGGCGTGCACTTGTATAGCGCTTTAATTAGGTCCTACGACCCCCAAAGCGCTTCACACTACAGTTTTTTGTCATTCACCCATTCACACGGGAGAGGGTAGGGGCTAACACTCACACAACCCGATACGCAGATCGGGGGGCAACATGGGGCTCAGTCACAGTAAATCAAGCTCTTGCAAATCCAGTCAGTATAAGGCACTCACATGATTACCATCAAGAAAATGCAAAGTTACTCGTTTTTCAACAGAGAAATCGTCTCTAGTTCTCCTTAAACAGATTCAATAGTCGCTTTATGCATACGTCCACCGGTGCAGCCATGTTTGTTTTGCTTTGCCAGGGCACTGGCTGCTATCATCTTACCTGAACACCCACCCCAAAGCACAATGCTAACACACGATTGGTCTAACCACTAGTGGGTTTGAGTAAGACCGTTTAGTTAGAGCAGTACAATATGGATTTTCGTGGGTTTGGAAAACTCTAAATCTTGTGAGAATTCATCTTGCAGTACAAAATTAGAGTGTGGCCGAGATGGAGCTTTGTTTATACTCCACTGCAGCAGAGTGCTGATGTCGCTTATAAAGAAAATAAGGACTCAGCCAGTAGCAATGCCTGATTCAAATTCAAGTGCAGTGTAATGTTTTAGCCTTAAGAGGGCGCTCCTCTAACAGGTTTGATGGAAAATGAATAGTTTTAATAAAATGTACTAAAATACCAAAAATAATAACCAGATATGTAGACAGCACTACTAGACAGTCATTTAGTTTATCAGCAAAAACAGTTGATTTGAGGGTGAGTTGACATTTTGGGATTTGTTGTTTGTATAAACCTGACATTAAACCTCATTCAGTTCTCTTAATTCTAATCCTTATTTTATCAAGAAATTCCTACTGTGATAAACTGTTGGATCATGGGAGTCCTCGGAGTGGATGTGGTGACAACTGGAATCGATTCAGCCACCCCAAATTCACCACAAATCACTGTGCTTCTCTGAATTCATGTCTGAATGTCATGTATAGAAGCACCATCTTTATTTTCCTTTGCACACACAGGTAACGCCTGATTGGGGATTTTGCATAATTTGAAAACAGTTCCTTTTTTTTACTGGCCGTACCTTCACCATTTCTGTACAGGCTGAGGGAGGAGCAACAAATAAAAGACTTAACAGGAAGAGAAGATAAACAGGAGAAAGACTAACAGCTGCTGGCTGATGATGGAGCTATATGAAAAAGAAGAACTCTGTTTTCCAGAACTCCTCAACTTCTCCTGCAAGAAGCCAACTCTTCACTGGTCTGATGCTGTGCTCCTGAACATCGTGTGGTCCTTCATCTCTTTTATAACTGCAGCTCTTAACCTGCTTGTCATCATCTCAGTCTCCCACTTCAGGCAAAGTCTAAATTCACATCAGAACTAACAGTATATGTTGTAGAGACGTTAGAATTTTAAAATTTCTACAGTTTCTTTGCTTACATGTTGTTTTGATTGAAAAATAGTAAACTATACTGCTTTTCTGTCTCTTTTCAGGCAGCTCCATACTCCCACAAACATCCTCCTCCTCTCTCTGGGTATCTCAGACTTTCTTGTGGGTTTTCTTTTAATGCCTTTAGAAATCTTTAAAAAAATAACCTGCTGGGGGAATGTTATGTGCTCTTTCTACGGTTTTCTGATTGCTCACATTGTGTCTTCTTCAATTGGAAATATCGTTCTCATATCAGTGGACCGTTATGTGGCGATTTGTGACCCTCTTCATTATCCAACCAGAATCACTATGAAAAGAGTGAAATGTTGTGTCTGTTTGTGTTGGGTCAGTAATGCTGTTTACAGAGTTCTCATCTTTAGGAATGAATTGATTTCAAAGGGCAGGAGTAATTCCTGCATTGGAAAATGTGCCTTTGTCACTAACTCTTTAGCACAATTGTTTGAATTCACTTTGAACTTTATTGCCCCAGTTACTGTCATTGTAGTTTTATACCTGAGAGTATTTGTAGTGGCTGTGTCTCAGGCTCGTGCCATGCGCTCTCACATTACAGCTGTCCCACTCCAGCAAGCTTTGACTTCAGCAAGAAAAAAATCAGAGTTAAAAGCAGCCAGGACTCTTGGTATTCTTGTTTTTGTATATCTCATATGTTTCTGCCCCTTTTTTTGTTACTCCCTTATTGAAAATGATGTGAGAAATGCTTCTTATGCATCATATTTGATTTTTCTCTTTTACTTTAACTCTTGCCTGAACCCTGTGATCTATGCCCTGTTTTATCCCTGGTTCAGAAAAGCTGTTAAACTTATTGTGACTCAGCAGATACTGCAGCCTGGTTCCTGTGAGGCCAATATACTGTAAATATTTTGTGAACTGAAAGCTGTTTGATTTGTAGAATAAATTGTCTAGAAAAAAATAAAAGTTAAAGTACTACTTTCAATGTTTTAATTTGAGAATAAACTAAAGCAACTTCATGAAAAAGTAAACATTAAAAAGGAGACTTGTGGTTTTAAAGAACATTATATACATATTATACATAGTGATACACATTTATATCATGTTTTATATGCATAATTTATATAATGATGTAATAGAACATGACACCTGATTTTATATATATATATATTTTTTTTTTTGTGTGTTTTTTTTGGATTAAGCTGTTACTTGACAATGACATGGATAAATGATAAATTCATTTTAAAAGTATTACAAATTTATTACATCTATGTAATTATAATAAATCTATAAAATTAATAAATATATACTTTTTTATTACTTTCCTGTTGTTGGATTTTCTTTTAGTATTATTACGTTTTTTTTTATCCAGGAGCGGCTCCAGGATTTTTTCCCTGCAGTAGCTTAGTAGTTGCTCACTGGCACTAAGGAGTTGCTAATCTTTTTTAATGTTTTAAAGGAGCTGATTTAGACTTGGGACTACATTATGACAAAGCACTACTGTAAGCCGCTGCTGTAAGGTGCAAGGACATGATGAAAAGCAAAAACAAAAATATGAAGTACAAGTACATTTTTAGTACTATATTGTTAGTTTACTAGGTATGTACTTGTACTTCACATTTTAGTTTATTGAAGTAAAATACAGCATACTTCAAAAAAGCTAAAAATGTTCCAATTTAGTCTGAAGAAGTATACCATATAAAATTGTCACGGGCTCAGTGATTTTGTTGACCCACATTGCAGGACTCAGACTCAGACAGCGTTTCAGGTGCAAAAGTGAAAGGTTTATTTACAACGTGGAGTTCAATATATACAGTGCAGTGAATGTGCTCGGTGATCAGGTGCGCCAGGGGAATTCTCAGCACTGTAAGGGAGACGAGAGTTAGTCTTGAAGTCACTGAGACTGATTGAGAAATCTTGCACAAGGAGAGTCTTGAACTCACGAAAGGAGGCAGGTGATAGCACGTGAGAGGAGGGCAGGTCCAGTGCGGTGCTGTGCAGGGAGAGGGTGAGTCCAGGATGGAGGAGCCCAGGTGGATAGACGCAGGAGGGAGACAGATCAGGTTCCAGGCGACCAGACACTGTACACAGATGGGATCTCGGGACACACGAGGAGCAGGGCGAACAATCCTGAGGAGAGCAGGTTAGTTGCACAACAAAACATCCAACTAGGATTAGGTTACTCGGACTAGAAATGTTCTCGGAAAATACTCAGAAATATCACAAGGATCGGCACAAGGGAAGCTACCATTCAGGTCAACAACCAGGCGCTGAATGAACGACCGCGTCTGGCTTAAGTAGTGCCCTGCTCCTCATCAGCGCTGATCGCCTCCAGGTGTAGACAATCTGCCTCACGCTCCCGCGCAGCTCCTCCTGCAGACAATTAAC
>SSNP01000125.1:1498940-1567573 GCA_006937955.1 Pachypanchax playfairii | reverse complement strand
TGCTTCATTCTCCTCAAGATAAATGTCTGTTGAAGTTTTAAAATCATATCTAGTATCAAAGTAGCGCAAACAGCAACCGGCACTGCCATTTTGGTTGTCATGGAGAAAGAATGCTGTGGCACATAACGCTTGCTGTCCCAATACATCAATATGTGCGCACTTGTTCACTACACACTTCGTACCTTTTTGTGCACTTCTGCTAAGTACACTTTGTGGAAGACCTTAGGGTGTAGTGTGAACTGGGCCAATCTGTTCTACTTCTTCATGTCACTTGCTCTGATGCTCCGCCCCAAACAGGTGACTGCAGATGTGATCACACTCTCCACAACAGACTTATAAAAGATCTTCAACATGCTGCAAATGTTGAAGGATCTTAGCTTCCTGAGGAAGTACATTCTGCTCTGCCCCTTTCTAAAAACAGCATCACAGTTGTGTCTCCAGTTCAGTCTGTATAAAAAAAAGTCAGCACAAAATTTAGTCTTTCTTTAGTCTTCCATAGAACTGGGACCTTATCCTGGGTGAGGCTGAGGTTGAAGATACACTGCAGAGTCCCACATAGCTGATCTGCACAAGCCTTTAGGACTCTGGGGCTTACACCATCTGGACCAGCTGCCTTGTTCCTGTTCAGTTTCTCCAGCTCTTCCTCACCTGACTGCTAGATACAGGCAGGTGAGACGTGGAGGCAATGGGGACATCAGCTTCTTCTGATGTTGGATATGATGGAAATTCACCAGAAACAGCATCCATGACTGAGGTAGAAGGTGTGACAGGAAAGCTTTGGATGAAGGGAGGATGGGAGGTCTGTTTGGCTTGCAGCAGAAGATGAAGATGCTGAGCTTGTCTCTAAACTGATGTTGAAGAACATGTCAAGTTCATTGGCTCTATCCAGACTTCCATCAAAGTGATCCACCTTCTGCTTAAAACCTGTGATCTTCTTCATCCCTGACCACACATCTCTTACATTGTTTTGCTGGAGCTTTTTCTCCAGTTTCTTTCCTGTACACCTCCTTGTTGCTTCTAATCTTGATTTTAAGTTATTTTTGTACACTTTTCAATGCATCCCTCCCTGAAAACTCCTTTTTTCTTATTCAGCAGTTCTTTCATGTCACTGGGGATCCAGGGTTTGTTATTGGGGAAGCACTTCACTGTTCTGGTGGGAATGAGGTTGTCCACACAGACGTTTACATAGTCAGTCACACACTCAGTCATAGCATTGATGTCCTCTCCATGTGGCTCACAGAGTGCATACTAGTCTGTAGCCTCAAAACATCCTCGAAGAATTACTTCAAGAAATACTCAAAGAAAAAAAAAATGCTAGCAATATCACAGAGCTACTCCAACAGGCTTCCACCATGTGTAGCGCTATTCAGGAAACATAACTATACACTTGTTTTTCAGTCATCTTTGTTGTATAGCTTTAAAGTGGATATTGGCTATTTATTTTTGAAATCCATTTCTTAAAGATCGACAAAGAGTTTCTACGGATCACCACCAAGCCTCTACTGTCTACTTTCTTCGCGGAGCTTGACCAGTACACGCCACGCTTGATGGAAGTATTTCGGGGCAAAGGAGGGACTATTGGGAAGAAAATAAGATGCCACATGCTTGCTATCTCCAAGGTTAGTATTAGTGTTTAGTTGGCTTTGTCACAAATAGAAATCAGATAATGACTAACAAAATTATTGGTAGATTAAGTTAACTATTTTGTGAATGCTTCTTCACATATGGTACGTCGACAACCCAAGTTTAAAACAAAGCTAATGTATGCAAGTGTAAATTATTAACTTGCGCTAAAGAAAAATGGGGCAAAGTTTTGACTCATAAAAAATCTCCTCCTTTCCAGCATGACACCATACATACCAGGCGAGCATGCATCTTGAAATCCCTGTGCACCTACCTAAATGAAGACTACAAGAAACTAATAAAGGAATATCTGGTAAGTCAACATGTTGATTGTCAAAATCTCATACAAATTGTGACACAACCTGAAATGCAAATAGTAAAAATTTAGAGGTTAGTAATATGATAGTATTACGGGAAACGTGTATTTTGAATACCAAAACGGCATTAACACTGGTTATAAAGAATTTCTCAAGTTGATTTTAAAAGACATAATTTTATAAATTTTACGTTTGATGTGCAAACACGCACAAATGCATTAAACGTACATCATGGCATTTAGTACTTTCAAAGCTACCACCTTGTCAAATCTTTAACCTAGAGCACTCTGGTCACTAGCATTTCTGAACTCTGCTTGATCCCTTTAGTATTAGCACGTCTATACAATTTTCATTTTAGCTAATAAAGTATGGAAATTGGTTTCTAAGAGATACTTGAAATACCACTGACGTGATGGCATGTCTATTTTCTTCTCTTTCTTTTAGAATACAGATAGTGAGGCTAACAGATGCATGGAGGAAACTGTGATGGGGGTGTTCGTCATCCAGAAGGAAGGTGCTGAACCTGAAGATGACCCAGAGGACATTGGTGTCCTAATTGAAGGTGTGGAGGCTCTTGCTGGTTTGGGTAACATTGCACAAGCCTGTGCTCTGTTATTTGGACTCATCTACTGTTTGAACCTGAGCTACCCACCAGAACTGAAATGCACGTTTGAGGTTTTCCAGAAGATACTTTTAAATCTTGATGGACAAAGACTCTCTTCAAAGGTGCAGTTTCTCAAAAACAAGCTTATGGGGTGAGCTTATAGTGCTCTTGAAAATAAGTTTTCTTTTTTATTCATTTTGTTGTTTTTCTCTGTTGGTCACTTTACCACAGCACTGCAGGTGGGATTTTTTTTTTTGTCTTTATATGGATTTTTCCAAATGGATCAGTAGTACAAAGACTTGTGCTCTTGTGTTGTTCATTTTATTTTAACTTTAGTAGTACTGAACACTGATTCAAAAACATGCTGTTTTGTGTGTTGGATCTAATAGAGATCTCCTTGGACCCCCTGTTTTTATTCCCACTGCTTTATATTTTTTGAGGGGTGTTTGCATTGTAAAAATATAGTTTAAGTCTGTTAAAAAGTGATGACATTTGAAATTAATAGAATTAAGTCAACATTTCAGTTTATAGCATTTAAGAGATTCCCCCAAGAACAGTAAACTTTCAGCTTCATCTTCACTGTTTTTTATGTGGTTTTCATTTGAGGCCTGTTATTTGAAACTGTAAGACCACCAGTTAGGTTTATTTTGTATGATTTTTTTTTATTTGTTTCCTTTTTGGCCAGGTTGTTTTAAAACAAAGCAATGTTGCTAGTGGCAGAGGACCAAAACCAAATGAAAAATGAGTACAGGGAAAAAATCAGCTCATTAGACTAATTATTACATTCCAAAGAGTAAATTTCCATTAAGTAGGTTATAAAATTGTACAAATTATTACATTTACTTTTTATGCTTGGAAATCCTTCTATTTTTGTATGGACTTTTTGAATGCCTATGTATTGCCTCCCAAATATTTACTTATATACTTTTATTTTGTCTTTCATGTTTTGATACAATAGTAGTATCAATTTACATTTCATTTTACAATGTAATATATTGTGTTTGTTTTGTTGTTCATTTAAACTTAAGATAATTGATATTAAGGAGTTTATTAAGTCATTTTTGTATTTCTGTATTTTGTCAGGTCCAGTTTGGCCACTTGGCTGTCTGACTTGCATAAATAGTTTATTTGTTTACATAAAGATAGTATTTCTATGTTTGTTCACCTTTAAAGAGTTTTAATTCAAGGTAAACATAGACACAAATAGTACGCTTTTATCCTGAATGTTAAATCCAGTTAATAAAGTTTATCTGATAATCATCTGTTTTTTTTTTGTTTTTTTTTTAAGTAATCAGTTGAATTGAATGTTCTTTTTCTTGGGCAACAAATGAAAGCAAATCTAATGGAAAGAACTAGAATGATATGAGTGAAATCAGCAAACCCCATATTGGTTATTTAAGCATGACTAACAGTAGTTGCCTTGATGGACAGAGTAGTTGTTCATTGAACAAGATTTAATTTTGTTGTACTAAAATTTTTAGGATGTGTAGGATGAACTTGAATAAATTTGGCTCTACATATTTAAATAAATCATTTGAATCAATGGAGAGAAAATGCATTGAGCCAACGTAATTTAATTAAATTCAAACACCAAATACCCAATATGTTATTTTGACATGATCGAAAATGGGTTATTGTACTTGACTTAATTACGTGGAAATAGGTGCCATGATTAAATTGTGTTCATCCAACAAATTATTTTTTTGGGTGTATGTATGTGAGCACGCAGGGAAATGTAGCCTTTTCTTTTCTTTCTAGGACCTGGCTCTTGTTGTTTCTGGCAGCCTGTCATGTTCCAGATAGTTGCAGGTTTTCTTTCAGCAGTCTGTGTGTCTTGGTCGTGAGCCATGTGTGAGTGAGGTAGGGCAGGTGAGGACAGCTTGGCAACACACACTCTTAAATCCCTCAGCATCACTTTACAGAGAGATGCAGAGGGATTCAAGACAGCTGGATGATTTTCAATCTCTATCAGGATGAATTTGTTTTGATATTGCATTTAAAGCAGTACAAAATAACTTTTACAACTTTAAGCTACAGTTTTGAAACTTGTCTAAGTGGATACTCACTGAAAAACATGTTCATCTTCATAATAGACATCACTCTGTGCGCCTCCGATGGCTTTGCAATGGACTAAATAACTGCCGTAATTCGGGTCATAGCCGGAAGTGGTGTTCTGATTTTTTATGCTGCCCTGAAGAAAAATGCCTCCACAGTACGAATTGACAACTTATGTCATAATGAAATGTCATTGAAAGTTTACAGTATTCTTGTTTATGATGAGTGTGTCCTGTTAATTATTTAAGTGTATTAAGTATTATTTAAGTTTATGACCCTTCTCTGATATTTTTTATATAAAAGCCCTCTGGGTCCTTGTCGGCCATTGTTGGGTCCTTGTCTTCTGGGTGTGTCCAAACATTTGCCTGTCGCTCTGACAATGCAAAGAAAGTAAAAATAACATCATATTGAGTGTTCCTGTCCTGAGAGAATTTATTTGATAGGTAAAATGTATTTATGGAAAAATATAGAAACAAAAATAAAAGATAAATCTGTTTGTTGAAGTTAAGACAGTGGAACAGCACATGTGCAGAAAGAATTGTTAGCTCAGCTTAACAGGAAGCATATTTCAACAGAACACCAGTTGGAGCAACGGCTGTCTGAGACACGGCTGCGGTAAAGTTATTCAGTACTGCTTTAATTCTCTCACATACCATGGGCAAAGTTAAACTTGAATAATTCTAGCAATATTCTAGGAATTTATTTTTGTCTTTCTCCCTTCTTTGATCTTTTTGTCTCACTATTGGTTCCCATTACCCATAAGTTTCCTACCAAAACACTTATAATACAGATGAAATACCTGAACTGTACTAAAGTCTTAAGTAACTAACTTCAGAAACATTATGTTCTGTTGACTTTTTTCACACGCAGAATTTTCACTTGAAAAACGTACAAATGTGTCACTTTTCATTTTATGATGCATATTTCTTTAACTTCCCCCCTTAGCATTAAACTTTTACTGTATCGTACTGGCACTTTCTTTTTTGTTTTTTAAGGTTTTCATGTTTTTTTTATCTCTCAGCTTGAATCACGTTTGAAAAAATGATTTAACTGGCACAACTGTAATTTTTTCTGCACTTATTCTCCAACGTGGCAAAAATGAGCACTGATACGTTGTGTCAAAGACTTATTCTGTATAAAAAGGTAATATTATATAGAGGCAGATCCATGAGGAATGTTTCAAGGTTAGTATTTTAAATATCTCAGAGGTACCACAGAGTGGTAGTAACTGACCACGAGATCATATGTACAAAGATATAAAGGACTTCTTTTGTTTGCCTTTCATTTCTTCTGTTGTCACAGTTCATTAAATCTTTCTTCTTTCATCTGATTGGCAGCTGCACAAACATCTGTGTCTTCTCCAGGCAGAACAAAAAGCAACTCCCCAGAAAAATATTACAAATAAAATAATGCAGTATTGTTTGTTTCTCTTTTATCTAAATCATTTTGTGATCTTGATCTAACCAAAATCTTATTGGTTGGCACAAATCTTCAATTTCCTGAAATGTCCCTAGGACTAAAAAAAAAAGTATCAGTCAGAAGAATGAGATAGTTTTATGAAAAGTACATAGTATTCTTTTGTATAGTCATTGTACTAACTTGTGTCTTTACTACTACATTATCCTTACATTTATACAGATTATGTAATGTTAGACAGGAGGAGAAACTGAGGAAGTGTTTTGAACTGTAGAGTTGTTCTTTTTGTAGCTTTCAAATATTGTGTTGAAATACTGCCAAGAAAAATTATGATCAATAAACTGGGAGTGGAACAACTTTCTATCAGAACTCTAGGCACAAAACCTAAAACAGACATTTAGTTTATTTATTTACATTTGGGACAAATATGTTTTATTAGACAGAAGGTTCACCATAAATCTATATAAAGTTATTTGAGTATCTCTGGTTGTTCCAGCGATGACTGCTGTGGTTTCTTTTTAAGTAACAGTGCTGCCATCTATTGGACAAAATACCTCACTGAAATAATATTAATGTGCAACAACCAAGTGGGTTACTGTTTTTAAAGAAAGTGTTTTATGTCTTTTGTAATATTTTGTACACTCGAATATGCATATTATTGAAAATATGCATTTATTTTTATTCTATGTTTGAATAACTAATTACAACAATAGTTGAAGTTCATGAACAATTTCTATTAAACTTGGACAATTTCAATCAAACTAAATTTTAAACTTGGGAAAAATAATCATGCGAGATTGATTTATTTTACTTACTATTGATGTTTTATTCTGTACAGAGGGACAATTTGTACAAAATTAATCTAGATATATAACACTACATGAACCAAGGTAACTCATATATACAATAATAACTGAATCATATAATACAGGTCACATACAAAAGGACACTTTTTAAGTTAACATATTTTGGAAATTATGTGTTAAAATTGAAAGATCTAAGAAGATCTCATGGAAAGAGAACAAGCCAACAAATTATTTCTATATCATTTCTTCATATAACAGATGACTTGTTTTTTCAGCACTAAAAGAAACCTCCAACATCTTAGACTCATAAAATTAAATATATTCCTCCCAGCAGGCAGGACTGTTTCATAATCTGATAAAACCGAGACAACATAAATCAGTTTGATGGATGGCATTCCTCCAGGGTTAAAAAAAGCACATGTTTAACATGGTACTGTTACTTTACACTTTTTTTTTTCTTTGCATTTCAGCAAATACAGTATTAATACAGCTAACAAGCCAAGTCACAATGTCAGGTTTGTTTTTTGTTTTTTTTTTCTGACATTTTCTGAAGCCATTTCAAACCAGTCAATTTAAGTCCAGGGCATTTTTAATGGCTGTTAAAATAAAAATAAAAAATAAAATAAGCAGACTTTCTTAGTTTAAACAATGGTACTATTAATTGAAAGTTTTAAGAGTTAATTTTTTCAGTTTCATCCTATTAAACTTAATATTTTTCCGTTGTCATTATCTTAGAGATTTTAAATCTTTGAAACTGCAATACTGACACATCTACCTATTTATTTCCAAAAATAAAACAAGGATCTGATTAAATCCCACTGCCAAAAGTCAAAAGTTGCTGGAGTTCATAAAGATGCAATAGTAAAGTTTATTTTCTTTCTCTAAATAAATACAATTTAAAAATAATCCTTTCAACTCAATTCATTGTGTGAATGGAACAGAAATCTCTCACTACTCAGTGCAATACAGGCAGCAAATACACTCAGTTCTCACCAAGGACGATCTAAAGCTATACGGCAAGTACCATTGTTTGAACTGTTTAGGCATTGTTATGGTCTGCTTTTCAAATATTGCCGTAAAAAAGAAGAAAGCATTAAAAACACAGTGACATATGGCACAAAATAATAATAATATGGAAAGTGACAAGATGTCCACAGGACAACTCCCTCTATCCTCTCCATCTTTCCTGAACATTGCAAGGCTGAAAACAGGCCTCAGTTTGGTCTTAAGTGTGCTGGAAAAAGAAATATCTAACAGTGACCTCAAACAAAGGCAGGTGATTTAAAAAAAAAAAAAAAACTAAAAGAACAACAGTCTTGGCACTGACAAGATGTATGTTGGAGCAAAAGTAAAGAACACAAGGTGACCTGAAAGTCTTTTATCTGAATTACTGGGTCTGTTTTTGTTCCATTTGAACGAGAAGAGAAAAAAATAAAAAAAGAGACAAGATTAGACCAAGACACGATCCTCAGACGTGAAGTCAAATAGTTCCTATGTTTCCAAGTCAGATTTGCTGATAAGGAGATCACATGGATGGATGAAGAACCTGTATTGTGCTGTTAGAACTCCCAGGGTCCACGTTTACAGCGAGTGCAAGAAATGAACGGTTGAGGAAAATGACGACAAACTACAACGTCACACTCACTGTCGAATAAAGAAAAAAAAACCTGAGAGAGCATTAAACTGAGGGATGCAGGGATTCTGCACCGGGGCAGCAGGAACGAAGAGGGAATCTGAGAACTTGATGGTGGAGAGAGGGATGGAAAGCCCAGCATGGTTCACCAGAGTAACTCTGGTACCCGGGCAAAGAAGATGTCCATGGCTGTCTGGGGGCACAAGGGGGGGGGGGGGCAGGTTGTTGGGTCTAGAGTCCATCATGGGTGGTCAACATTTCTTCGGCTCTACGGTGGGACTCCAAGGCTTTTGTGGTGTAGATATCCTGAGGCAACTCAGACTTGCGTCTCACCATGGACCGCTCTTTTCTCTGTTCGTGCTGCAGCTGTGAGACAGAGAAATGTTCATCACCATGTGCATTTATTTCCAAAAAAAAAGTGAAGAAAGTCAAGAACCTGAGTTTTAAATATCTAGTAACAACAGCACAAAATGATTATTTTTTAAATTATAGAGGATTTCTAATATTATTATATACGGTATTATGAGACCACACTATTATATAATTTACCTGAAACTGAGTTGGAATTGTTTCTTTGTATAATTACTGGTTTATTCCAACATACTTTATACAACACACTGTGGTTCTGGTTGGTTTATTGTTTGAGACTGAATTTCCTTGTTACTTCCTACTACTTGATTCAGGCTGATTCCTGTGCCTTGGTGACAGATTTATTTATTTTATTTTACTTTACATTAGAGAATTGTATAGTGCAAACTGCAATTCTATCCATCAATGCACAGGGCAGCTCTGAGAGGAAATACAGACAGAGAGAAAGTCAGGTTTACCTGAGTTGCGCCCTCCTCAACTGTCTTTTTTAACCTCTGTACATCTTCTATCAAAGGGACATCCGTCTCCATTGCTACGGGACTATTGGGGTCAGAGGAATGAACATAGTTACAGAACTATGTTGAAGAGAGGGGGAAACAAAATAAAAAAAAAACAACAAAAAATAGGATAGAAAAAAAAGACTTTCAGTTGCATACAAAGAAGAAGTAATCAAACAGATCTCCAGCCTGAATTTCACTGCAGTTCAGGTGTAGAAATCTGATGGAGATTTGATTTATAGTTACAGTTAAGAACCACTTGTGTGTCAGATGATTTTTCTTTCCCCATAAATGGAGAGGTGGTGGTGGTGGGAGGGGTTGATTTAGTACATTTCTATAGCCATACATACCTGGATCAGAAGCACCTCCTTTTATCCCCTTAATTTAATCTAGTTTAGTCATAGTATTTAAATTTGTAGACTACTATCTTCCCACTGGAAAGCACTTTTAGTGTGTATTGAAGAAAAACCATAATGATCTGCAGAGATCATTACAGAAACGGCTCACCTGTGGATTTGATTTGGCGAGGTTCTCAATCTTGATCCAAGCCTCTTCACGTTCTTTCGACTTCGCCTTCTCTCTGTTTGGCAAAACACCAAAACTCCTGTCACTTCATCGGTTTTATGTCATTAAAAAAAGAAGAAAAAGAAAAAGATTTTTGAGCTCACTTGTTTTTCTCAGCTTTGAACTGCTGTGTGCAATCATCGAACAGCTTTTGGTTCATCTCCATGAAAAGCTTCAGAGCGTTGTAGATGAGGCCGTGGATGGTCCTGCAAACACACGCACAGTCAAAAGTTAGTGAATCAAAACGCACAAAAAAAATAAATAAAAAAAATCAGCAAAAAACAGAAAAATAAATTTTAAATAAAATCACTGATTATGTAATAAAAAACCTACAGATTTCAAGCTGTTAATATAAAAATAAAAGTGTGAGTCGCTGCTTTTTAAAATCTTCACTAGAGTGAAACTATAAATATTACATACAAACAGAAATAGATGATAAAGATCTGAGAGAGGACGTCTTACAAACAGTCAACTGCTGACAGACAACTGATAGTCAGCGTAGGACATTCTGTCACTGGACTCAAATATGTACACGTCCCTGTAAAGACTACGCAAACTGTTTTGTTTTTGCCACGCCTTGTGTCAGAGTGTTGTACACAGAGAGCCTTTACAAACATCACAGCTGGATAACATAAAATCAAACAGCTTACTTGTTCCAGTGCGTCTTTGAGTTTCGGTACAGA
The DNA here is from genome assembly GCA_006937955.1 of Pachypanchax playfairii. Classification (NCBI taxonomy): domain Eukaryota; kingdom Metazoa; phylum Chordata; class Actinopteri; order Cyprinodontiformes; family Aplocheilidae; genus Pachypanchax; species Pachypanchax playfairii. The sequence goes on along the minus strand of SSNP01000125.1, from coordinate 1,557,006 downwards.
GCTGGAAACATAATGGGCAGAATTTTTGCTGCATTGTCGCTGATCAGACTCATGATGTACTCGTTGTTCCAGTAATAAAGAGCTCTCTCTGCCACCTAAAGAAAACACACCAGATCTCAGTCAGACATTTCAAGGAGAACGTGCTTATGGAACAAAATCATAATAAACAGCTGCCTTGTGACTCGGATTTTATTGTGAAATTCAGCGTTCTTTCCATCAGACACAATCATTTGCAGAGCATCCAATGTGCACTGTCAAGTAATCTGTTTAGCTCAAATAGAGAAAGAAATCTGGTTTGATTCATTCTGAAATGAGATGATGATTCAGTACCTGGAAGTGTGGGCTGGACACACACTTCGCCAGCTGTCTGAAAAGAGGCTCCTGCACTTTAACAAACTCAGAGGGCTCAATGACATCCAGGATTTCTTCCAACTCATTGAGGAACATCACCTCCTTGGGACTGTGAGTCTTTGGCCAGTACTTTAGTAGAGCCATCACCACCTGATGGGAGGATGGAGAAGATGATAACACTCATTAAAAACCCAAACAGAGAAGCAAGACGAGCTTTAGGATGAATGAACATTAACAAGTAAAAAAGGTGAGGAGGAGCATACCGGCTCAGTTAGAGTGCTGTCCTTTTCCAAAAACTGCACCACACAGTAGGCCAGCTGAAAAACAAACCAAAAATATGTTCAGACCTCAAACTATTTGAGTTTGTGTGAAAATAAAATAACAAAGCAGCACTGAAGAGGACACAAAGAGCCTGAAGTAAAAACAATCTGCAAAATAAATGACTGTTTTTGACACAGGAAAAACAAATAAATAAAGTATTGACTAGGTAATGACAACTTAAGTTCCACGTAAGAGGAACAAAATAAAAAAATCCTTTTATGTGCATAAACATACCTGTGGATGGTAGACACTGAGTGATTTGACTTTGTGCAGAGGCAATAAAACCTTCAACAGGAAAATCTTGTGCTCCTCTTTGAGTGGTAAGGCAAATCCATTGATTATGCTGCAGAAACAAACCCGAAATCAGAACATCAGTCACAAAGGAGTCATTCAAATAAATGAACAGTCAGCTGTTTAAAAAGGAAACACCTATATAATTCTACAGCATAAGAAAAATAATTAGTTATAAATCTTACCTTCCAAGTATTTCCAGTAGTTCAGCTATACCATTATGATGCTCAGTTTCATAGATAAACCTGTAAAAACAAACACGTCTCTCTCAGTGGGAGCGAACAAACACACCAGATAATTCATGTGTTGGTTGCTCATCATGACGTTAGCGTGTGGAAAGTGACAGGAGACCAGCACCCACCTATAAAAAATGTTATTGATCTGTTTCCTGATGTACGCTCTCAGCCCCAGAAACTTCCCATAGATCCTGTGGAGAGTCGTTTTCAGGAAGTCTCTCTCTCTGGGATCTTCACTATCAAACAGTTCTAGGAGCTGCAAAACACGAGAAATACCATGTCAATAAAAATCACTGCTGTTACTTTGACTGGAATCACACAGCGCCATGATGGGCTTTTATTTAATGGTAAAAAATGTTTTATATTTTGTTTGTTTGCGTTTTACCTGCATAACAAATTTCTGGTCGATGTATTTCTTTGCTATATTGGGCTGGAAGTCAGGTGATTCTAAAAACCTAAGGAAAAATTCATAGACAAGCTGCAAAAGAAAAAAAAAATTATTCTGATTATTTATTGTTGTTGTACACAGACAATGTGATGTTTTATAAATAAAATACAGAATGTAGCAATGCTCTCAAATCAGCTGATTTCATGCTTCACACCATGTTACAGAATAGTTGTTTTTTTTTGTTTTTTTTAATGAATATATGAACCTGGAGGTGAGGCCAGGCAGCTTCAAGCGTTGGCTCGTCCTCCTCGGGATCAAACTCAGCTCCTGTTGGGTTGGACGATGGCGGCAATGTCCTAAACATATTTACAGCAAACTGGGAGAAGAAAGAGGAAAAAGATCCAGTTCATCACCTGGTTTGGGAATACTTGGAGAAAATTTCAGACATTTTGAAGAACAACATCAACAAAGCACAACCTGATTTTTTTTTTTGATTAACTGTCTCTACTACCGGCCCTCCGAGGGTTTGTCCCTCAATTATTTAAGAGTCTTGTGTTTCTGGTGTCTCAGTGTCAACTGACTCCCCTGTGGGCTGCTGTTTTCAGCCAGGCAGATCACGGGACGGTGCAGGTGGCCTACTAAAACACTAAAAGCCTTGTTTGAAAATGGAAAAGCTACAAGGTGGACAGAGTGTTATGAGCCGTGCTGCACTTCAGTTTAATATTTTCTATAAACATGATGATGCATCAGCTCTACATTGAAAACTCCACATGGAAAGCTAATCAGGATATTTATTCAGCCTTAGGTGAACAGATTTTTTGAAAAACCTCTCGTGCAATATTTACGCAGTTTTACTCAAAATCTCAGTAATAAAACCAATTATTTTGCTGCAAGTTGAAGCAGCTTCCAGAATCAAATGCACCAGTTTCATTATTATTATTATTATTATTGGTCATAACATGTAAAAACTGCCAATTCAACCCCATCCCACTCCGTCCACTGACCATGTGCACCACCTCTGGGTAGATGGGCTCTGTGATGACATTCCTGTTGTGGGTGATGTACTCCACCATTTCGCTCAGGGCCGCTCGCTTCACTTCCTTCCATTTCAGGTCACTCAACGGGTCGGAGAGGAAGTCGAAAAGGACGCAGCACTGCCGCAGCTTCTGGATGAAGAGCTTCTCCTGTTCAGCAGGAGCCACATCTGATCAAACACAGAGGAGGAACGAAGTGAGTTTTGTAGAGGATGGATTATATTAAAAAAAAAAAGGCAAAGCTCACGGACGGGTGATGGAGAGCTGAAGGTGTGACAATGCAGATGGGAATAGAGAGGATGGCTTTAGAGATTGAATATGATGGAGCTAGAAAAAGTGCTTGAGAAGCTGAAAAGGTTTGAGAGGATAATGACACCACAGAGGAGGAAAAGTGGGTGGAGAATGTGAACAAAAGGTAAAAGCCTGGACATTTCTCTTACAATATATTATTATAAGAAAAAAACTGACTAATTACCCAAATGCAAAGAGCTTCATTTAAATATTTGAGTCAAACACAGCCATATAATGACAAATCAACTTAGATCTTGTTATCCTTATGGGGACCGTCCATTGACTTCCATTGATTTTAGTAACTAGATTTATACCTAACCCAAACCCTTTTCCTAACCTTAACCATTACTGATCTATAACTAACCCTAAGACTAACTAAAACTCTATTCACACCATACCTATAAACCTAACCCCTAACCCTAAAAAGGGGAGTCCCCCTCATGGGGACCAGGCTTCGGTCCCCACAAGAACCCTCGGACCCCAGAAAGATAGTAAAAGTCAGGAAACTGGTCCTCAGGAGGTCAGAAATACAAGTCCGCACACACACACACACACACACACAGTCTGTAAGACTGAACAGGCTTTGTTCAGTAATGTTAATAATACAGAGCTGTATGGGACAGTAAACAGAGGATAATGTATGACGTATCTTTGACTTTCTGACATTTCACAACAGGCATTTAGACCTGAACAAGTCTGAAAAGCACAGGTAGATGAATGATGGCTGCATTCCACTGAGAGGAAGTTCTGCTTTTGTGTGTGCACAGGTGCAGAAGTGGAATGCAGCCTTAGTTTTCACCTAAACTGATCTGAATAGTCAAGTCAGTTCATGCCATAAAGTTCCATCTGAAAACCTCTGAATAATCCGAAACCTGTTATGCATCGATTTTATTTTAAACAAAGTCAGTAAAAACTCTTTACAGCAGCAGAAGAAATCTCTTCACACTTCTGTAAAAACCCCAAATGATGAAGCTGCTGGAGAAGAGGATGAGACAGATACTTGTTTAAATGTTCCAGTTTGTTTTCTGTTAATATTCATCTGTACTGACATTAATCTGTAAAAAAAAAAAAAAACAGTCAATGTGTCCTTTTGTTAAATACAGATGTGAGAAAATGGCAAAAAAAGCAGCTGAATTGAACAAAACTATGAGGTCTATCAGATTAACAAGATCCTGTTTGTTTTCTGATGATTTGTGTAGTATGAAAAATATAAAACCTAAACTAGGTTTTACTGACTGTTCTATATCTGATGGAAGATCAGTGAGCTCTATGTTTACAATCTCAACATGACGCTCTACAAGCTGCACTATGACGTTGTACTTCATCTGACCTGCACTCCGTCCTGCTGACATACAGTAACTAAAGACATGCAGGAAAGATTAAATCTCACACGTAAGCCTGAACATCAGTGGTGTTTTTAATCCATGTTTCGAACCTGTGAGGCCTCCTTCTAGCGACACGCACCCTGGCTCCTGCACATTTAGCCAATTCTCATCATCAGCATGCAAAACTCACGTTTTTCATAAAAACAGATGGAACATGTGTCCATTCTCTTTCTGATGATCCAACATGAGAATGTGCCAAGAAAATCCAACTCTGCCCAGAAACACAGCCATCAGGCCGTCAGTCTGAAAGGTAATGGCAGACGTTGAATGAGGTACAACCGAGTCCATTTGGTTGAACCCATCAAGGCCTTGTCCTGCATTACCCTCGGGGTTTTCAAAGGTCACTTTCATCCCAAAGGAGTTTTCTACCTTGACCTTCAAGATTTCACCCAGAGTTTGTCATTAATTTTATACAAGAAATAAAATAAAAGTTTTCTTTTTAGTGTGACTTATCAGTCGGACCTTGTCTGGAAAGACTTTGGTTGAACGTGATTTTACATCCCATCCTGAACCTTCTTGACATTTTTGAATGTTTCTTCAGTTGTTAGATACAGTTTTTGTAGCATTTAACAAGTTCACTAAGGTTGTGGTTTATTTCAAGTTTAGAATTGAAAACTTTGAGTTGAAACATTGAAATATTTTATTAATTTTGATATACACTGTTATCCAATTTGTTTTAATGAAACAAACCATGCAGAGGGACGCAAAGAAAGAAATCTGGATTCTAGAGCAACAACACTGGAAAAAAAATTTGGATTGTTTGAAAATGCAGATCCAGAGGAGATGCAAATCAAACACAAATAACAGGCAGTTAATCTTCTGCATTCACAGCTTCATGTTATACAGACAGAATGTTAAAGCTTGAGTAACAAAACCCAGCAGGATGTTTACATACACTTTACAGCAGCTTTTCAGATTCCAGGTACGAGCAGAGGCTTTTTATTCAAATATGTAATGGAAGATTTTCTCATCAGACACAGTTTCGGTTTCAAGTTGCTGCTCGTGCTCATAAAGCACTGGTTCATCCAATATATTTATCTTTAACAGATCTGAATGCGGCTACAAGTGGACGAAACTCGGTGATGTCGACTGAGACCCTTGGGTCGAGTTAAAATTTCTTAGAACTCGTCCGGGTTGCAGCGGGACACGAGGACAGAGAGGACTGCAGCGTCATGCCTTTGACCATGTCAGACTTTAGTTGCTCCCATTACATAAGTGTGTCTGTTTGTGTTAAAATTTTTATATGCTCCAAAAATACCCAGTGGGGTTGTTGTGCAACAGATGAAAGGCCCAGTGTTCTGGTCTGAAAACGGATGTTCAGCACAATGCGACTCCTATTAATGCAACTCATACAAGCCTCAGGTGGAAAACAGACAGTCTTTCTTTTTTTAAACACACAAACACAAGTGAAGAAGAGAAAGAGGTTTTATTTTGATGTTCCCTGTTCAACACAAAGATGATAAAGAAGTGGAATCACATTGGAAACCACTGTTTTTTAGGGTCTTTCACTAAATGGGTCAAACAAACAGCTGACAGTCTGGAGTTGGGACTGGTTTGGCAACCTGTTTTATCAACAGTGTGTCAATGATCAGTGTCATCATTGACCAACTACTATTTTAAGCCATGTGGAGCGACAGTGTGTCACAGATTTGAATGCATGTGAACCAGTAACTAGTCCGGTTACATTTTTGGATTATCTAAGAATAAATTTAACACGTTCAGTGTATAAAAATCAGTACTGTACTTGTGTCACAGCAGTACTGAAAGACCCAGAATAACAGCAGGAGGTGATTCACATCACTTAGTGTTAATATTATGTCCTGTGAAACGTGCATTCATAATGTAGCAAAGACATCCTAAATAGAACATTTGCACAATTGTTGCATGTGCAAAAGTATAGAGGCAGGTTTTTAAGTTAAACACCAGGAAACTGGATTTTTTTTGGTGACAGAGTGACTGATTATTCCCAAACACTGAGCTGTTATTTAGGGCTTCTATAGACCTTAAGGGCTCAATAGACTGTGATCAATAACTGCCCGCGGAGTTGTCAATCGCATGGCTGTACCCAAGTACAGTGGCGACAAACTGGGTCTTTCAGACATGACTGGGTACATTGTAAGCTGATTTAGAGGCTGAGTCAGATGTCATGATCCGAAAAAATCATAGCTGACAAAGACGGCTGGTGTCATTGTGAGAGAAACAACATATATATGGACTTTTGTCAAATTTCCAGCAGGTATTTCCACGGACTTACTTCTAAGTTGCTCTCTGAATATTCTTTTAGCTTTGTCAGTATGTTTTAAAGGTGCCTAAATATATAAAATATATTGCAGCAGTGATGTGGAGAAGGGGGCTGCTGCTTCAGCAGAGAAGTGTGTGTCCTCAGCCTACACACTGTGACCAATTTGGACCCAGACTCTCTGGAATGTGACAAAAAATGCTTGGCTGAGCGAGAAGGAAGGTGAAGGCAGATTATACGATTCCTAGTCATCATGGGCTACCATAAATAACCCTAACAAAATCAACAAACATACATTTACACTCAAAATAACATGAAAAGCTGAGCAGACCCTTCCCTTGGCTATGACCTCACTTCCTTTGACATCACTAGCTTGGCGGGGGGATGGGCAGAGAGCAGTTAGCTAGTAAAACTAGATTTTTATGTGTCCTACAGCTGTGCACATATGCCTTGTTACCCTGTCTCAGCTTAATTTTAAAAACAATAGAGCTGCTTTCCTAAACAAAGAGAGAGATCTTATCTGGAACGGCTGAGAGCTGCTCAGTCAAGCAGTTACCAGTGGAACAGGAGAACAGGAACACTCAGCGCTCTCTGCTCCTAATTCCCTAGGACAATACTGGAGGAATAATCACATACCTCTGAAGTGCATAAGAGCCACAGGCTGAAAAGGCCCATTGGAATTGGGTGCATCCACAACCATCCTGTCTTCAGATTTATTGCATGTCAACATCTAAAGCTCAACCAGGAAGGCGATCCGATCAGGGCGAGAGGCCAGCCTCCATTTTAGCACAAAGCAGATCAGAAAATGAAGCTCTCTGCTGCTGGAGGGAACTGGCTAGTTAGTGATGTAAGCGGCAGAGGAGGCTGCTGATTGGCTGAGATCACACAGGTCTGGAGCAATAGAAGCACAGGCTGCTGTGAGTGAGGAGAGATGACTGGATGAGAGAATGAAGAGGGGGTGGGGTTATAATCTGAATTTTTTTTCTTCTTGGTCCAGTTCCTCCTTATAAATCACAAGCCTCTGGTGGCACTCTGCTAGAAGGGCCCTGCTACAGATCTCAGATCAGATTGAATTAAGTCTTTGCCACAGTTTTGTCATTAGCTGGGGTTTTAAAATAATCTGATTTAGGATAAGCAGCAGGATATAACTTACTGACTGTGCTCAGAGTGAGAGAGGCCTCTGAATCTTCTTTCATTCTTTTATTGACATGTCTTACAGTTTTTTATCAAATGAAGGTGAAAAAGGAGGTAAGAGGGGGCCTCAGGTCTATGGATTCAATAAAGAACAGACTGAAGATGAAACCACATGAGGATAAAACTTCTAAAGACTCAAACTCCAGAGATCTCCAGCAAGAAAAAACGCAGACTTTAGTAATGCTTTGCGAGGATTATTTTTTTGCTTTAGACGAAAGCAAACGTCCATGACACGATTGTTTGATCTAATCTTTAATGGCAGTGAGCAAAGCTAATCCAAATCAGTCTCCTTCATTGGCTTTCCCCATTAAAGAGTCACTGGGTGAGAGGCAGGGAAATGTAATTTGCAGGAATTTGTTATTTTAAGTGACGTTTACCTGTTAAGCAAAATTACTTTTGAACAGGAAATGAAAATGCGTCGACAGAAAATCGATTGCAGAGAGACTCAGTGCAGGAAGCTGCTGCAGCAGCTCCAAGCAGCATTTATCTGATTACTCAAACGTAAAAACTACACGACAATAACACATGTCACGCATCAGTCCAACACTGTCTGACTTCTGATTATTTTCATTAGTCTCTGTTATGTGATGAACATCGAGTTGGGTAATGACTTTGTGGCTGTTTCCAGCTCGGAGACGCTGAATGACTAATCATCTTTACATCTTTGCAGAATGAACTATCCGTCCCTCTTTTCATGTGATTTATCAGAGGACTTGCAGGGTGAAACCTCATTCACTGAGCTTTTTAAAACCGTGTGACACTCACAAAACTGATTTCACAGTCATTTCTGTAACAGCTGTTTTGTTAACATTTAAACATTCAAAGGCAAATCTGAGTTTATCAAAAAGCCTGAAACCAGTATATAAAAATATGTGTGTAACATTTAGTTAATTTTGGATATTTCTACTTGTTTTCCCCCTATTGTTTTTATTCTAGTTAGAAATAAAACAAACAAAGCAACTGGATAGTAAAGAGAGCAACAGAAGGACGAGTATAACTCAGTTCTCCCTCTTTACATTCTCACTGAGCAGCCAAAACCTCTTCAATAGGTGCCATTACATTCCACAGCCATGACAACGGAGTTTCTGAAAGTAGCCACTTACATCTTACAAGCTGGATAAGCAGAGTAAAAAAGAGCTACAGATGAACCCCAGAGGATTTTATAAAAAAAAACTAAAACCTTTTATAATACCAGCTGTCTTTGTGTGACTGATATTGGATGTTTCTGCACTAAAAACATCCATTCTTATCCCGAAACTGTTAAAACATAATTAAAGCATGTTTTAATATTATGCACACAGATTTTTTAATACATCAGCCAACTGCTGTAAATACAATCACCATTCTTTTGACAAAGTACTTTTTACTTGTCGTTATTTTCCGTTGTGGTTTTGGATTTAGTGACCAAATAAAATCTGAAAAAAAGAATAAAATTACCTCAGTTTTAAAAAAGAAAAGGCACAACAGCTTTTGACCAGCAGATGGGAGTAAAGTCTGAACCGTCTGAGTGAGAGGCTTCGGAAAAAAAAACACCACTAAATGTTTTACCAACACCTTACGAGACAGACTGTTTAATCCTCTTCATCAAACTTGCATGAACGTGCTTTTTTTTTGTTCACACAGCACATTCACAAAATTTAAGCCTGGAATTTCGTGAGTCAATTCAATTTAAAGCTGCATTTTTGTTTCAAGACAAAATCGATTCATTTTTTTTAAAATCATTCAGTTGCAGCAGTTTGTTTAAGCTCTGCAAACATTCTTTTATAATTGCAGATTTATTTACAGATTTAGACGTGTGCAGGTATTTGTTTTAGAAATGGAAATTACAACAATTTTTACCTCATAAATAGTGTTTTTCATCTTATAAATAATTATTAAAAGGACGTCACACACTAAACATCACCAAATCAGACCATTTCATCTGTAACTGAGCCAAAAGTAGAACCCTTTCACATTGGACTCCTCTAGTGTGACCCGGTACATCCAGGTTTCAGAACAAAGCTGCATATATGTTCAAAGGAAATCACTCAGAGCACATCCTGCTTGTTACACAGAGTGTAAACAGAGGAGGCATGAAAGATTGATGCAAGTGTTCAAACCTCAGCCTCACTGTCTCATCCATTTGTTTCGGGTTGGGAGGGTCTGGTGCCAATCAAGGGAGAGACTGAATCTCACACACACACACACACACACGGGGCCAAGGGTCGGAGTAATTTAGCCATGCATGTTTTTGGTATGTGGGAGAACATGCAAACTCCATGCAGTAAAACCCTAGCCGAGTTTCTTGTTGCAAAGCAACAGTACGACACACTGCACCACCGTGCAGCTCTGATATGAACCACTTGAGTACTAGACCTAAAAGTAAAACTCTCACATTAACATCCTGGTTGTCTAATAAAGATGAGTTGTTATGAAGTTTGCTGATTGATTCTCAATAACTGCTGACTGGTGATTTTGCTGATTTGTTTTTCTGGGCCAGACTGCATCAGGACATAAACCCATGCAAGATAGTCTGTTTACTTAAAAACCTTGATGCACCACAATGAATCAGCAGACTGTTTGCTGTTTGAGTTATTATTGGATGGCCCAGATTTCACTGCTGCCTTCTGGTGTCCTGTCAGTTCAGTGAGTCACAGAAATCTTTCATGCTGTCTGATGTGGGGGGAGGGGGTGTATCGGTTCGTCTCAGGTAAGGATGGAGATAAAGTTGACTGCACATCATTTGCATTAGATCAGACTGATGGCCAGTTTGTGTTGCTATCAATTATGCAGTGCAAAGCTATCATGAGGTTAAAAAGGTGGTTGTGAATCTCCACTATAAAGGTTTGAATTGATAATATCAATTCATTCACATAATAAAACCTGGAATTATAGATAGATTTCTGTATTATCCACAAAAGTAGCTGTCTGTTGGTTATAACTGATGAGATATTGAAGCTATATGAAGTCTATAAGTGATGCAGCACTTGGAAGAAAGATCAATAGCTTCTTTTAGACGAGGGCATACCTGAGAGAGCGGACAGTTTCTGCAGCTCTCTGTTAGCGCTGAGCGGAAAGGAAGAAGTGCTGAACCTCTTCTCTCTCTTCACAGCTGAGTGTGACCCCGGCTGCTTTACCCTCAACAGCTGAGCTGCAGGAGGCACTTTCTTACTGGAGCCCTGCAGGGGAAAAAAAATTTGGCTAAATAACCAGCTGCTTTTATAGGAACAGAGTAAAGTGAGGTAGTTCCTGCACTCAAAGCAATGACACAGGAAGGAATCCAAAGAAGTGCCACAGTGGGACCTAGGAAAGGAAAGAAGAAGAGGTGACGGCGTTGTTGTCGAGGGTCAGGTTCCTTTCCGAATCAGATCAGGTGATTCTCTATCAGGAAACATGATCACAGCTGGAGGTGAAGTGTTGGACTTCAGTGGACAGAATGAATGAAAACAGAGAACTGATAAAGATGTCACTGGAACAATCGGAGCTCATCTCATCTGCACGTGATACTCTTTCCATCTCTGACTACACCCACAGATTGTGTTTGATGTGGTGTCACTCGCTGTTCTGTATAAACCTTTAAGACACTAAGTTTATCTTTTATAGAGAGATGCTTCAGAAAATATCACAAAAATAACTGCTACAAAGCCTTTTAATATACCCGGAGAGTGCAAGTGTTTTCAAACAGAGTCACAAGATCATGCCACATGTCATATGAGCAAGTCTGTCTGACTATTAGCAAGAACAACTTAAAAGAGAAATCTCTAGAAGCAGTAGAATTAGCACCACGCTGCAGATGATCACAGATAATGTAGGTGTTAACAGAATGAAAGATGAGTTTTTATCATGACAGCAAATATTTTTGGTCAAAGAATAATAAAAAAAAGATTAAAACTTCATGTTAACGTCTACTAAAAACAACAAATCTATTCTGGAATCTATGCAACATCCCTCACTGAACAAAACCCAGTGATTAGTTTACATCTTATTTTTTTTTACTTATTGTTTTTACTTTCTTAAATCTTCACAATAGCAGCGCTGTTAATATGCATGAAGATTGTTATTTTTAAAACATTTTTTAAAAAGTTCTAAAACACTTACTTCTTGGTCATCTTTAGGCCCATTTTTAGCTCCAGATTTTTTTGTTCTTCCAGACTTGAGGGATTCCTAAATAATTCGAAAGATAATTTACGAACATGCTCACATTATATTGAATCTTCTGCACATTTACATTAAAAAGCACTATACCTTTTCCTTTTTGCTCTTGTGAGGCATCCTGAGATGAATCCCTGGAGTCAGCAGGTGGATTTGTGGTCACACATACACACGCGCGCGCGCGCGCGCGCGAGCACTCACACACAGACAAACAGATGCTTGGTTAAAACGTCCCTTCGTACTCTATGATGAGGCTTTCACAATGATCCATCCGTTCACCATGTGACTCAGTCTAAGCTGCATGAAGGTGTCATCTCATTTCTGACCAGAGTAAGTCACGCTTTTTTGCAAAAAATGGTTGATAAGCGAGAAAAAAGCTGTTAGTTTCCGCTGATAACATCCAACTTACTGCTGCTGCGGCTGCACTTTGTGGTGCCCCGAAGCTTCACTCAAATATAACTGTAATGGTGCAATACAGATGTACTGCCACATGGGGGCGGTGTTGTTCAGGAAAAGACGCTGCCAACGCCAGTTCAGCACTTTTAAAAGACTTATAATGCTTGTAAGTGAGAACTTGTCTTTGACATAGATTTCTCAGAGTCCCTGAAAAAAAAGGCAGATTGAAGAAAGACCGAAATAAAGAAGCTCAGTTAGATTTGTCTGTCTCTTTTTTTATCTTTGTGATTGGAGGAAACGTTCTGTTCAATATTTCCCCCTGTTGGCAGGAAGATGTGTCGCACTTGCAGCAGCACCAGGGAGTAAATTTAAATGGGTCATGGATATATCAATAAATTAAAGTATCTATAAAATGGCTGATTATTATTATCCTCTCAAAAAACATTTGTATTATATGATAGAATTTCTCACTGACGGTTGCTTAGTGTTCAGGTGGTTTTTCTAAAGGACTAAACATTGCAAACAATAATAATATCAAGAATAAAATTCGATAATTAATTTTTTCTTGATCTGAAATTTCATCAAGTAATTTGTTTAAGTGTATCTGATAATTAATATTTATTTTATTTGTTAAGTTTGTTTATAGTTTTAATTTTGTTGCTCTCAAATTTTTTAGTTGTGCCATCATGTTTTCAAATTTTTGAGGGCTTTGAGAAGCTTTGCTTTAAAAAAAAAAACTGTTAAATAATTTTCCATCTCAGGGCCCCACAAAGGTAGCAAAAAAACATAATTATTGGTAGCCTAGTTGAAGTGATTTAAGCAGGGTTTAATACTAAACCTTCATTATGCATTGATATTATATACCTAGGATGTATTTTGGCTTTCAAAACATTTGTACTTTGTGACTATGGCATCCATGTCCATTTAAAGTCACAACTGATGCAGTTACATTTCTATTTGAGTGCAAATGACAATTGATGCTTCAGTATTTGATCTTCATTCAGTAATCAGACATGGTAGAGCAGGATGTATTTTAATTCAACAAATTAATGACTTGCCCTGCGATGGACTGGCGACCTGTCCAGGGCACCAGCTCCCTGCAACCCTGAACAGGAAGCAGGTTCAGAAAATGGATGGATGGATGGATGGATGGATGGATGGATGGATGGATGGATGGATGGATGGATGGATGGATGGATGGATGAATGGATGGATGGATGGATGGATGGATGGATGGATGGATGGTTTTACATGGAAAGTTTTTGTTCTTGTTGGTCAAACGTCATTGATGTTAGGCTGTAGTGGATAATTATGTCCACAGGGGGGCAGTGTAGCATCATTTTTCTGTTGTTTTGCATTATTTTCTTGTAAATTTACCCAAAAGTAATTATGAGGAAACTGTGTATCAGTATATTTAGAACATAGTATTTTTGTATGTGTTCAACAATTTTACAATAGCCATAGCAGTTTGCATTCAATCAACATAAAGAAAATGAAATAAAAACAATAATACAGATAATATTTCAGCCATTGAGAGTGAGGTTTTAATTCTAGCTGATTTTCTTTTATAACCTTTTGTGTGTAGAAAACTCATGAACCCATATTAACACAACTCATCAGTGTAAAATAGTATTATTTTTTTCAACACATGGGGCTGACTGAAGAAGAAAGTGCATGAAATTGACACGAGCAGCAACTGCGTGTGTGGGCTACAAACAGAGTGGGTTTGTTTTCCGTGCTTGCTGTCGATGTGGCACACTGGTGCGTATCGATCAGGTTGTGAGAGTGTGCTGTTTTCTGAATCATTGTGTTTCTAATGCTCCCTCTATCTGTGATCAGAACTTTATCATCCAACTCAGTGTTATTACTGTCATGATACGGCTCTCTTCATTTCCTGTCTCAGCAATAGCACAGAAATGCAATAAATGCAACAGCACGGAGGGGGAAAGGGTCTCTCTGCTTATATATATTTATTTATAGTTATGTACTTATTCATACATGTAAGAGAGCACAATGGTGGTATTTCACAGGCAGCTCCTGTCACCTAAATTTGCTGGAAAAAGGATTCAATTAAATAAACTCCCCTCTTGTTTTCTTGCTTATTTATCAGCTACATGACTTTCTGAAATTTACCCTGTAAAGTTATTTATTTATTTATTTTTAACCTTTACCGCAGCCACTGAACCTGTTTTACACAGGTGCTGTGTAGCACAGCCAGTGAAGCGAGTTGGCAAAACACCGGCTTGTTTCAGACAAAACGCTGTGTGGCCAATGGAGGTCTAATGAGTGGGGCAGCTCAACAAGAGCTTGTTTATTTTTCCAGGAGAGAGACGGAAAAAGTGTGGATGGCATGTAGAAATGAACAGCTTGTTAGAATGGAAGAACAAAGGAGAGCTTCGATGTAAGGAAACTATGGTTGGCTGTAATCACTGTGTAGTGTGACAGGTGCACGATAACAAATGATAACAGTTTAAATGTGTGTAGATTGTGTCATTTTTGTCACACATGAGCTGATGATCATAAACCTGTTTACACTCTTGACAAAAGGAGCTGTGATTGTTGAACAGATTGAATTTAAGGGTTATTTTGGATACTTCTTATTGAATATGTTCTTTTTTTTACTCCGCTTTGATGAAAAAGTCAGAAAACACCTTCATAATTATTAATTCTAGAAGTTTAAAAACAGGCTTAAGATTATTTTCAACCTACAAGTATATATTTTACAAATGTCATCAGCATATTCCTCTTTGTGCAGCAAAACCTCTCTCCATCTGTTCACTGCAGAGCAGGAAGTACAGTAACACTTGGGGCATGTTGTCTTCCAGACTTTTCCTCTTCCTCTCTGTGTTTAGCCGTACTGATTAAAAGGTTGTTGACGATCATCACATCAAAATATTGTTGACCACCATCAACCTGAAATAACTGTAAAACACCAAAATCACCAGACAAATGAGATTTAATGACAAAGCTGTGAAAAAGAGAATGAGAAAATCTCCATCCATCCATCCATCCATCCATCCATCCATCCATCCATCCATCCATCCATCCATCCATCCATCCATCCATCCATCCATCCATCCATCCATCCATCCATCCATCCATCCATCCATCCATCCATCCATCGTCAGTTGATGAATGTATCATTTGATCACGTTTTACTACCAATTAGAGAAAATAAATAAATAATGGGTCTTCTAAAACAGTAATGGGAGAGTGCCCCATTTTCATCATTCTACTCCTTAATGTTTTTAATAAATACATTTAAAAAATTACACTTTTCAAAAATTGCACTTTAAAGTTAACATGTAAAATTTCCAGATGTGTCCAGTTACTGGGTAAAAAAGACATCCAGTTGTTTGACTTGTGGGGGTCAGCTGGAGCTGGAGTAAAGTTTGAGACTCTTGCTAAAAGAATAAAGACACACCACTGTGTGGTGACATGTTTACATTGAACATGATTAAGTGCCTTCACAACTTGCTGCTCTTACTTCGCCCCTGGAAATGTCTTGTCTGATAGATTTGGGAAAACATCATGTACCACCTGGTGCACGATCATCCTCCTCTGGGACTTACATTTTTTGTGGCTCTAAGGTGAGTATATATACTCTTTTCACCTTTTTTCCACAGTCTACTGTCGGCCTTGCTGTTTCGTGACAACACTATTGAATCTCGCCTCATAATCTGCAGCCTACACCTGATTCTGTGCCAGCGTTTTTCCTCTATCCCATTCCCAGGAGTGTTAGAACGCTCCTCCCTGAGCTCTACCCTTTGCTTCTGATTTCTGCCTTTTACAAAGATGTTTTACTTTCAGAATCCTTTTATCTTTCAGACTGAAAAGTTCACAGACTAGTACATCAAAAGACATTTAGCTTTGAGGGGGTAAAAAGTCATCTTTGTGTCTTCGCTATAAAACTTAAATTTGATCAAATTTAACCCTTTTGCTGATACTAACCTCAATAAACAGAAGATGGTTTCACTTTCCAGTCAATTAAAAATGTTTCTTGTCACATTGTTGTATGTAAAGATAAATTCCACAAAAAAACTACAATTTTTAAAATAATTTTTGTTCTGTTTGAAATATGCAGAATATGTTGTTGCAGCAGAAGAGCAGCCTCTCTCTCTGCATCCTGCTCTATCTCCTTCGAAAGCATGTTCAGAAGAGCTTCACTGTCTCTGAGCATTTTCCTCACTACCTCGCACTGGCTTCTTCTACAGAAGGGGCAGAGGCCAGAGGCAATCAGGTTTACTGCAACAGCCAGGGGCAGATTAATCAAGTGCCACCCCGGGAGTGCAGTGTCCATTAGATTATATCACAGCCAGGCTGAAGCAGTCACATAGTTGGCCTCCTGTACTTGGCTTGGTGGTTGGTTTGTGGGATATTCCACTAATTCTTTGCCTGTTTTTGCTGTTATTGCCAATGAAAAGTCCCTGGGCAAAACCAAACTAAGAATGTGACACACTGCCAGTCATGTTCAAGTTCAAGTTCATAATTGTATGCAATGAACATCCGATGCCTCCAGCCATTTCACAGACAGGAAGGATTTTATTAAAAAGCAGGAAAAGGCTTTATTACTCCATTTACTCTTAAAAAAAGATATTTTTGTCTGACCTTTCAGTGGAAAAACATACTAACTAGGAACTTGGAGAACATAACTGAGCATTTTTTCTGTATTCTGGAAATTTCAACTAAAAGTTAAAAGTTCTGCACTAAAAGCCACGACACGGAAAATATGTTTTCATGTTTTGGCTCAGCTCATGTTGACTCTTTTCAGAAAATAACCAGAAATGTCAACGTTTCCCAAGAGACAATCTGTAGATACAAAGCTAAAATCCCTTTGAACTCCATGCATAACTCCATAGGGTTTAACTTTTAGTGCATTTTTTCGGGGTACTTTTACAGCTGCAAAAGTTACAGTAAGGTGACCTTTTCATGAAAAGCTGTCACGTATAAAACATTGCAGAAACTGGATACAACATAGAAACATTTTAATCTGTTTTTTTGTGTGTGTGTTTACTGAACATCATGTTCAGTATTATTGATTTAAAATACAAAGCAGTAATAGTTGTTGGCGGTTTTAGTTTGGGAAAGAAAATCTTTGAAATTTGCCAAAGATCTCATGAATGAGTGGGAGAAATTGAGAGTGACAGTGATTTTTTTTTTTAAAGGCTCAATTCTCTGGAGTCTCTTGCTTTCATGCACCTCATTTGATTAGAGATAAACTCCTACTGAAAGGTTTGCACTTGAAATGAAATATCACTCTGTCCTTTAGCCAGTCAGTGGCTGCTCTGGCTCTTCTCTTCTGCACCTCTGACTCTCTAAAAGCATCCTTTCTTTTTCTTCGTCCAATCATATTTCTCCAGCCCGTCTGCTCTCCACCGTCCACTGCATTTTCTTTCAGCCTCTGCTCCGTTCCACTCTGCTGGGGAGTTAGGTCAGAAAACGGGCCAGCTGCATGCGCTAATCTAGGAATACAGGCGGATGAAGACAGAGGCTGACATAAAGGCCAAGTTTTTCCTCAGTGATAAAAGACTGTTTCTGTTTCAGATCTGATTCTATCAACTTGACCCACAAATGTGCTTGACCACCACAGTAAAAGAAATGCATCTTCATGTCTCCATTTAAATGCCTCTGCAGAAATCGAAATTCAAATGTGACATTAGGACTGACCAAAAACTGGCTGTTTTGCAGATGATGCGTCAACAAAAGGAATAAAATGGAGCATTTTTGCATCATTTCTCTGTAAACAAC
This sequence comes from Pachypanchax playfairii, assembly GCA_006937955.1. Lineage (NCBI taxonomy): Eukaryota > Metazoa > Chordata > Actinopteri > Cyprinodontiformes > Aplocheilidae > Pachypanchax > Pachypanchax playfairii. Next base: position 1,539,001 of record SSNP01000125.1, on the reverse strand, counting down.
CAGTTACTAAATGGGTAATTGCATATATGTTAATTACAGCGTGTGTTGTGCTAATGAGCGTTTACTTTATTCATGGTGAAAATGTTTTATCACTGCAGGGATTGTTTTTATTCTTTGTTTTAGCTCTAAGGTTAAATTTAAAAACATTACGTATGATTTGTGCTTTATGTTACTCCCTTGAATGGATGCATAAGCTGTAATATTTGTAAGCCTCTCTATACTTTTATGTTAAGAAGCATAATCATGCAAAGTACTGGTTAACTTTGGTCCTCATCCTCAGGGTTTAGGCTGGTCTCCAAGATGTTTGTGATGAAACGAGTACTGCCAGTGCAACATTATTTAGGGATTAGATTTAAAAAAAAAAAAACAATTTACTAACATTACATTTGGGATGCATCCTGGCAGGCAGACTTAAAACATATTGCTGGGGTTGACACTGAAAATGTTACCAGTCAATCAGTGTTTCTAAATATTACTTACCGTATAGTCACAAGCTCTGATGACCAAAGATTTAAACTTCTGGGAGGCGTCTAGCATGAATGATCTTTTCGGGGTGGATGAATTTATCCTCAGGGATGAAGTAAAGAGCACGAGCACCAAAGAGCTCAGAGCGTTGTTCTTGGTTTCCTTCCAAAGCAGCAAGAAAAAGGTGGCTGATGAGGGAACCATGGGACACCTTCAGAAGTTGGAAACATTTGGTGTTCACAATCACAGATTAAAATATGTACGTATGTATGTGGATGTACAGTGGGGCAAAAAAGTATTTAGTCAGCCACCAATTGTGTAAGTTCTCCCACTTAAAAAGATCAGAGAGGCCTGTAATTTTCATCATAGGTATACCTCAACTATGAGAGACAAAATGAGGAAAAAAAATCCAGAAAATCACATTGTCTGATTTTTAAAGAATTTATTTGCAAATTATGGTGGAAAATAAGTATTTGGTCAATAACAAAAGTTAATCTCAATACTTTGTTATATAGCCTTTGTTGGCAATGACAGAGGTCAAACGTTTTCTGTAAGTCTTCACAAGGTTTTCACACACTGTTGCTGGTATTTTGGCCCATTCCTCCATGCAGATCTCCTCTAGAGCAGTGATGTTTTGGGGCTGACGCTGGGCAACACGGACTTTCAACTCCCTCCAGAGATTTTCTATGGGGTTGAGATCTGGAGACTGGCTAGGCCACTCCAGGACCTTGAAATGCTTCTTACGAAGCCACTCCTTCGTTGCCCGGGCGGTGTGTTTGGGATCATTGTCATGCTGAAAGACCCAGCCACGTCTCATTTTCAATGCCCTTGCTGATGGAAGGAGGTTTTCACTCAAAATCTTACGATACATGGCCCCATTCATTCTTTCCTTTACACGGATCAGTCGTCCTGGTCCCCTTGCAGAAAAACAGCCCCAAAGCATGATGTTTCCACCCCCATGCTTTACAGTAGGTATGGTGTTCTTTGGATCCAACTCAGCATTCTTTCCCCTCCAAACACGACAAGTTGAGTTTCTACCGTAAAGTTGTATTTTGGTTTCATCTGACCATATGATGTTCTCCCAATCCTCTTCTGGATCATCCAAATGCTCTCTAGCAAACCGCAGACGGGCCTGGACGTGTCCTGGCTTCAGCAGGGGGACACGTCTGGCACTGCAGGATTTGAGTCCCTGGCGGCGTAGTGTGTTACTGATGGTAGCCTTTGTTACTTTGGTCCCAGCTCTCTGCAGGTCATTCACTAGGTCCCTCCGTGTGGTTCTGGGATTTTTGCTCACCGTTCTTGTGATCATTTTGACCCCACGGGGTGAGATCTTGCGTGGAGCCCCAGATCGAGGGAGATTATCAGTGGTCTTGTATGTCTTCCATTTTCTAATAATTGCTCCCACAGTTGATTTCTTCACGCCAAGCTGCTTACCTATTGCAGATTCAGTCTTCCCAGCCTGGTGAAGGTCTACAATTTTGTTTCTGGTGTCCTTTGACAGCTCTTTGGTCTTGGCCATAGTGGAGTTTGGAGCGTGACTGTTTGAGGTTGTGGACAGGTGTCTTTTATACTGATAACGAGTTCACACAGGTGCCATTAATACAGGTAACGAGTGGAGGACCGAGGAGCCTCTTAAAGAAGTTACAGGTCTGTGAAAGCCAGAAATCTTACTTGTTTGTAGGTGACCAAATACTTATTTTCCACCATAATTTGCAAATAAATTCTTTAAAAATCAGACAATATGATTTTCTGGATTTTTTTTCCTCATTTTGTCTCTCATAGTTGAGGTATACCTATGATGAAAATTACAGGCCTCTCTGATCTTTTTAAGTGGGAGAACTTACACAATTGGTGGCTGACTAAATACTTTTTTGCCCCACTGTATGTATGTATATATGGATGGATGGATGGATGGATGGATGGATGGATGGATGGATGGATGGATGGATGGATGGATGGATGGATGGATGGATGGATGGATGGATGGTTGGATCATGTTTCTTGTATTTTGATTGTTTCAGTTTATCACACATTCTTGCTCTGTGTCTTACTGTGTTTATATTTTAGTCCTAGAGTTCATGGTTTAGTTTCTCATTATAATTTTCTCACGTTTCTTCTGTGTTCATTTTTTTCTTTCTCTCCTTCAGTTACTTAAGTTAATTACTTCCCAGCTGCAGCCTGTCGTCTCTTCTGACCTCAGTATATATACATCATTCTTCCTTCATTCTGTGTCAGATCCTTCATGTGTTCCTTGTTATTTCTCCAGGTGTACGTTCCGTTTTTTGGTGTTTAAGCTGCCACTTCAGCCTTTTTATTTGTCTTATTATAGTCTTTATTTTCTCAATCAAGATGCTTATGTTTTTATGAATATTTGGATCCCTTAAATTCTCCAACATGACAGGATAGATAGAGTTTGTAACAGTGAAAGTTGTGATTTTCTTCCCCTTGAATGAGCTTTCTGTGGGAAGAGGAGCTCTGAAGTATTTATGAAGCTGTCACTGGACAATGTTGGAGGATCACTGTGTTTGGATCATCTTCTCAGCTATGCAGTTTCAGCTCTGTATGTCTCGCTCTATATCAAGTGACAAATAAAACTCCTTTACTTTAAGTTCTCCAACAGTCGATTGCTTTGTAATTAAAAACACAGTGATATTGACCAAATAAAGCATTAACCTGACTCTAACTGATGTTCTCCTGATACTCTTTATTGTGATAGTTTTCTGTGTTATATAAACTTCAATAACAAGTGTTGCCTCATTTGGATCAAATTGATAAATAAACTGTATCAGATTCAAATAAATAAATAAAATTGAACATAAAAACAAGTAATGTTATTCTTCAAAACTTTTTTAAATGAAGTTTTCAATGTTTATTTATTTATTTATTTATTTATTTATTTATTTATTTATTTATTTATTTATTTGTTTGTTTGTTTGTTTGTTTGTTTATTTATTTGTTTGTTTGTTTGTTTGTTTGTTTGTTTGTTTGTTTGTTTGTTTGTTTGTTTGTTTGTTTGTTTACATTGACTTACACAAGATTTAACATGAAACTTTAATCTGGGCCTTAGTTCATCATCCAGATTTTGAAAACAATTACTTAGCAGTCTTCAGGGGAATTTGGATCTCATCTGTGAGCATTAAATGAAAACCAATCAATTCCGCTAGTGTTGAGCACTTTAAGGATTATAAATTTTTGATCAGCAGTCTTTAAAAACCATATGTTTTTTTATAATTCCATTGATATTTACTGTCTCATTCCATTTGGGTTCAGCTGTGGTTCATCGGCTCTAAACGGGATGGATCACTGACTGGAACAGACAACCCCTGGGCTGTGTGTGTTTCTCTCCAAACTTTCCTTCAGCCTCCTCCTGCCTCTTTCATCTCACCTTAAAGCCTCACGTTTTCTCTGCCAAAAGCTCCTCAGAATGATGAACACTGTTGCTGAGTTGTTATGGCAGCCATTATTTTTCTGCTTCTGTCCGTCTCTGTTCGTGTCTTTACACAGACCACTTAAATACATCGTATACATGTTCATTTGTCTCTCATGTTATCGGGGAAAAGAAGCTATTTTTAGAGGGTTTTTTTTTCTAACATAATTTCTACCTTGTCTTTACTGGGTAAATGACAAATAATATGCCGAAAGCAGATTTAAAAAGGTTAATCTGTTCTTCTATTGCGGCTGGCTTTTTTTTTGTCATTATAAAAGGCTTTCCTCACCTGTCATGTTTTTGCTAATTACTGAAGTACAGTGACCAAAGTATTGCAAAAAGGTGTAGTCATCCTTCATATCCTGACCTTTTCCTGTGTCGCATCTCACAATTATCTCAAGAATTAATAACCATCACAGCTTTATTGTACCCCCCCAAAAAAAAGAAAACGCAGCAAGGCTCAAATTACCACAATGCAACTCTGATGGCGCTCCATACGTCAATACATCAATAAATAAGGTTTTTTTTTTTCATCCGTGGATTTTTGACAGTATGTATTGAAATGACAGGAAATATTTAATTGGAGAATTTAAAATGTGAAAAAAACAGAAATGATTAGGATTAATTACCCTGCTCTGAATTTACAGTAGCCCACTATCTTGTTGTCATAGCAAATTATTGGGGGTGAAACCTCAAACAGACCAGAGTTTTCCCCCCATTCGTTTCATTTAGGAGAGTAAAATTAGACCTCTGAAAGTTTCAAATGACCCTAATTTGACCAAAAGACACCTTTAATTATATCTTCCTATTGGATTGTTCATATTGAACGTTTACACCAGTTAATTTAATAACTTGAATTAGCTCAGTTCTTTTCCGTATCATTATAAGAACCGTACTGCTATTGTAATATCCCTAGGTCTTGGCAAAAAAAACTTGGGTGCTAAACAGCATTAAAGATCAGGTAAACTGTTTTATTATAATCATCTAAAAACATTCGGCTCAGTTTGTAATTTAGTGAAACCTGCATTTTTACTGGTATCTCTTATATAGAAGCTTCATGGTTTGTTTGTTGTTTTTTAACAATTTTATATCTCGACCAAAAGATTTCATTTTATTTGTCAAAGTGCTGATGCATCATGGTTATAAATCACCAGAGTAAGCAGCTGTATTTGAGCCTGCAGAATACTGTGAAATAAATTTCAGTTCAAATGGAAATGTATGGTTATCATCGAGTTCCTTAAATAATTGATCTCCTGTGTTTGTGGCCGTGTTTGTGGAAGCAGCAAAGGTGAATCTCTGAGTGTGGCATGTAAACCAAACTGAAGCTGCAAGCGCTGAGGAGGGAAATGTGTCAGATCTCATATGTGTATATTAAAATGTCAGCTATGGTCGTGCACAGCACTCAATCTCAAATCTGCATATTTTATGTACTGTATCATCTTGCTAACGCTAACCTTTTCCCTCTCTTTACAGCCTGCTGTTATCGTTTTTCTCCGATTTAAAAGCGTGAAAAAGTGTTACAGGAAACTAAATCTCCCACAGCATGCTGCCACTTGTAGACAGTGGTTAGGAATATAAAACAGAATTGAAAATAAATCATGTAATTCTTGTAAATGTTACTATATGAAGCTGAAATAGACTTATACTTTTAAACGCATGGCTTAAAGAGACCCTTCCATTAAAAACGGTTTTTCTGAGGTTTCTGTTGAATATTTTAGCTCCACAGGTGTTCTTACCTTCATAGTGGGTGTGAAAACAGGTCAACAACTTCTCTTTCAGTTTTAATCTCTCAAACTACGCAGGTGGTGATAACACCCGAGTTCTCCCGAGTCCGAACGGCCTGTATCTGTTTCGTCACAACTCCTTTGTTTGTTAGTATTCATCAGCTCCCGCCGTTGAAACCACGCCTAGCATGCTGCTGGCTAAAAGCTGTAGCATAAGACGTAGCAAACAGAAAGACACGATGTCTGATGTTGCCATGCGCAGCGGGGCAGGAAACAGTATACCTTGCTCTCATAGGCTAGTTCTTTAGCCAATCAGAGTCCAGCAAATTCGAATAATGAATATGAACAAGCTGCTGACAAAGCCTGACGGAACGAGCCAAAACCACTCGAATTTTAACGCAGACAGATTGAAAGGTCTGTTAATCAGTGTTTCCAGACGTTTTTTAGATATAAAACGTTTCATATTACTGGTTAATACTTAGGAAATAACCACAAAGTCCTGAAATTTGTATGAAATGGCCTCTTTAAGAACTATATATTACTGGGACTAATTCCTTGATGTTAACATTGTTTAAAATCTTTATCTAAACCAGTAAAACTCAATTAATTCTGATTCCATTATAAAGCTTTTAAGGCAAGCCTTGACCGTTGTAAACTCCAAAATGAAAACATTTTATGACACTCTAAACTATAAAAGTAAACAAAATTTTTAGAAATGTGTTCTGCTCGTTATGAAAAAGGTCTCCATGAGAGCAGGTAAAGGAAGGCAGCGCTGTGCTTCTTGCATTTAGAACCATAAGATAAATATTCTGTCTGTGTTCACAGCCAGATGTCTTTGGGTTCACAAGTACATTATCATATTCATCCTCGTTGAGATTTGATTGAAAGCTCTTTGTCCTCAGAGCAAAACTACTCTCAACTAACTACTTGATTGAATTGCAAACTGTCTCATTAAGTTTCCAAACAATGATAAAACCCAGTAATTACCAGCATGTTGTGTGTTAGTGTATCACTGTCTGCAGTTTTTTCAGATGATTTTACATTAAGATAGTTGGTCTTCCTCTTCAGAATTGTTCATGAGCTGTTTAAGATTTAATAGGATTTAATAAGATATTGTAAATATAATTCAAAATCTAAAGCACCTTTTAAAAGCTGGTTTGTTGTAACAATGTGATGACAGCAGATTAGACCTCAGCTGTAAAAGTGTCAATGCATCATGGGTAATAAGTGACCCATAAGGACTAGACAAATAACATGAGTGTGACTGTGAAATGTTCAGATGCCTCAGGTCTTATTGGCTTATTGAACTGTACCAGTCACATTCAGAACTTTCATTTCAGGTCTCTTCTGTAACAAAGTTCTTTGTTAATAGTAATATTTTGCTTGTTTTTGTTGGACCATCTGATTTGCAGAATTCACTCCACAACTTTCTTGTAATTTTGACAAATCTTTATATTTGCTAATCAGCAGATTTCATACAAACAGATACGTTGTAATAATTTAGAGGTTATGGATTTCATTTGTTCATTGATCTTCAGTTGTAGTTTAGATGTCTTCAGTTGTCTGAATATTCAGATTTCTGGTTTGTTCTCATAGTTCTGGGTTTCTGATTCATCATGTCTACTTGTGTTTTTCCTTTTACTCACAATATTCCTAAATGTATCATCATCTTTCCCCTCATTTGTTCATGTGATCTCAGTATTACTCACAGCTTTCTCACTTATAGCCATTTCCCTTGTATTTCTATTAGGTCATTTTATGTAATATTTATTCAGTCTGAGTGTTCCTTTGTTTTCTCAGAGCTGTTGCCTCTTGTGGCTCTGCTAGTTCTTTTTATGTCATTTTAATATCAGTTATAGCTTTTCCTCATTTTTCTTTAGTCTCTGTTTCTGTTATAATTTTTTCTGTTTTTTTTAGATTAATTATTTTTCTGTTTCTGTTTTCATGTTGTATTGGCTGTAGTTTTTCCTGTTGATCACTCACAGCTGCTGATCATCTGTAATCACACACCTGGATCTCATGTCAGTAATCTGCCACAGTATAAATGACTCTCTGGTTTATGTCCTGCTTCCAAGCTCTTGCCATGCCCCATGTTTGAACCTGTTTCTATTTTTTTAATGTTTTGTTTCTTTTTGGGAGGTCAAGTTCAGCTCAGCTCATTTTATTGCCTGTGTTTGAGTCCTACAATGTAGTCACACTCTAAACACTTATAAAATCTGCATAAAACTTTACGTAAAGTTTAGTTGGTTTGGATTTATTTGCTTGTATAATTTTATTTTCATAGTCTATGAAAAGCCTTTGGCATCATAAACATCTTATCTGTGATTTTCTTTGCTTGCAAAACTGTCACTTGATTTAATTATCCTCTTTGAGGATGTTTTCCTGTAGGCCTTCTTTTCACTTTGCTTCTCACATGAGTCAGGAAGTGACAGTTCCCATCCCCCAAAGGTTAAGTGCATCCTGACCTTTTGGTTTCACTGGTCAAGACAGCCCATCGTTACCTGAAGCAGTTTTCCATTCAAACTAATCTAGAATGACAGAACTGGTTCTGACTACCACTGTATATTTTTACCATGAATGTTTCAGTAAAATTTTAGCCTCATCATATTTCTATTATGAAAATTTGAAGAAAGCTATGACCAATACATCTAAATTTAACTGTTTCATATCACATTAAACTACAAAAACAGAAGAAAAATGTGGACAACAAGAAAATACAGCAGTTGTGCAAAATTTGTTTGGCCAGCAGAGCTGTAATAATATATGTTTTTGGTATGATCTTTGATCTTTGTGCAATTTATTTACTGTTTTGTTTCAAGTTCAACTCACATACTGTCTCATTAGGAAACATTTGCAGGCTTTGGTGATTCCCAGAGGCATAAATCAATGGCTGGTGGTGCATTCAATGCTGCATCCTGAAGAATTTGATTTTATTTGTCTGAGACCATTAATGGTGAGTCAACAATAAATGTGGAAATCAAACATGGATTCTCCTCACGGTGCTGAGCGCATTAACAGAGTAATTAATTTGACAATGTAAATTAGTCACTAACTCCCCTGGCAGCTGACGGTTTGTTAAAACATAGAAGGTGTTAAAAGGAAATTATGAATGAATTTTTTTTAATTACTGCAAATGAGCGACAACTGAGCACAGTCTTTTTTTTTTTCTTTTTATTGCAATTTCAGAGTATTTGACATTAATTTCAACCAACTGGGAAATTCATTTGTTGAAGCACAAACTAATTAACCCAATAAAAGTAGTTTTAACAACTGGTAAGGTCTGGTTTGGAAAGGAGTAGCACTCTGCTGTATGGAGAGGTGAAAATGTAATATAGAAATGATTTATTTTTTTTAAACAGTTAAGCTGGTGTTTCTGCCTAATTGAACTGACTATGCATTTCACTGAGCCATCCAGTAATTTCCAGAGCTGTGGAGAAAGGAAAGTGAAGCCCAAATTCACTAAGACAGTGTCCAGCATCTAACCAATTTTTACTTGTTTTTTTTTTTCATCGGATCACTGTTGTCCTCACTGCAAAATTTTTTAATTTGAGCTTCTACCACAAACCCAGCAGTCACAAAACTGCAAAAATAAAAGAAAACATTGTCTTCACAACAAGCTTTAATATTTAAAAAACTAGGAAAATCATTAAGGAAGGATGAAATTAAGGATAACCTTTCTAAGTCAGTGAGTATCATTTTCAGGTATCACATTTTTATTCTCTGATTTTCACGCGATAGAAACAAATTAGTCACTGTTTATTAATCCTGAATCAGGTTCTGATTACTGCTTCCCCCAAGATTTCCACAATTTATTTGTAAACACAACAATATTTCACACTCATTAAAAAAGAAAATAGGTTGAGTGATACTTTTTCCAACTTGTCTTCCCACTTTTTTTTGTAGCCAGCGGCGCACATGATCGCTCCTCTTCCTAAATTTTCTCTCTGAAGAAACAAAAATTGCCATTCAAGAGATGGTAAATATTTCATGCTAATTGCATGTTGCAAACAGCATTGTTCTTTAAGAAGGAGACTTTTTTGGGCTGGAATTAATTTTAAACGTGGGCAGGTTTTTCTACGGTAAATTTCTACGGTAAACTGCACCTTGGTATGTTTGAGGTCACAGCTCCATTTGCAATTAAATGTATGTGCAAAATTCTAATTTGCACCGACAGAAACTAAACAATCCTTTAGTGAATTTGGGCCAGAGAGTAAACTGACAATGCAATACTGCAAAGATGTTCATATTCTTACACAACTGGCTCTTTGACACATAAAAAAGGGACATTTGAGAAAGTTAAATTACCATAAACAATTTTTCATAAAATAATTATCTCTTGTTTAATTAACACATTCAGGATGTTGCTTTGTTTAGTCCCCTCTAATACCTGTTCCACAGAAAGTAATTGGGACAGACATCCACAAATATATTTCACCCCTGGGGTTAGTTCTTCATAGCTTAAGTTTAAGGCTCTCAAATATACAATACATTCCTGCAAGTCTGTTTTTCCACACAATGTCACACAAGCATCGATATAACTGTTACAGTAAATTCCTCAAAATGAACCTTTTCCAGATTTCTGTCATTTGCCTTGTCTCTGTTGCTTATACATACTGTTTAGTAAGAATTTTAGATGGAAGTATTTGATGCTAAAACCTTGTGTGTTACTAAAGAGAGTGTAGAGTATTTTAATCTCTCTATTAACGGTCGAGCTTCATTAGCTCATGAGGACAGCACTCCCTGTTAAAAAAATCACAGTTACAAGATTTACACACACACACACACACACACCTCTGTCAAGTATATTTGCTTATGTGGGAATGAACTCTTGAGAGTTTGTGGTCTATTTGAATGTTCTGTTTTACAAATGCAGCAGACTGTGACACAGATATTGAGACAACATGTATTTCATGGCTTTGGATTTCTGCAGGATTCCATCCAGTCGCTTTGAGTTTGCTGTCAGTAACGAAAGTCCTTGCAAGATGCTTTTGTCCCAAAATCCTTTAAAAAAAAAACACAAACGGTTTCTGAGGTTTGATTTAGACTTCAGCTTTTAAGTTGTTGTTTTTTCTCAGGTGGTAAAAGTTTTTGCTTTTTTATGGCTGCATGCTTTAAGTCTTTATGAAGAATAAACTGTCAGCATTAAAATGTCCATACCATTTACAGAGAGAACATGTTTACCATGTTTACAGATGTTTAGAAGTTCTACTGTGTCTCGTTTCAAAAGCTTGATTTGCATTTAATGAGTTTTTGGAACGCCTGCTTGAAATCATCATTGAATGCAGTGTAGATGATGGGATTGATGAGTGAGTTTAGGTATCCCAGCCAGGTAAAGAGATCAAACAACACGGGACTGAAACTGCTGCACGTCTCACATATAGCATTGACAAGGGTGCACACAAAAAACGGGAGCCAGCAGATGATGAATGCACCGAGGATGATGCCCAATGTCTTGGTTGCTTTCCTCTCCCGTGCTGCACAGAGACGTTTCCTCTCCAGCACGCTGTCTGCCAGCTTCACTTTCACACTATTCATGAACACAGGCGATCCCCCACCTCCACCAACTCCTGCATTGCCAGAGTGTAGGTGTGCATCCTGGTGGGAAGCAGAATTAAGGGAACAGAGAGAAGAGCCTGCAGAGGTCTGGATGAGCTGAGCTGTGGTGAATCGCTTCCCAGACGATGGAGTCTTAAAAATGCGAGATCGGGCAGCAACGTAAATCCGTCCGTAGAGGATGATGAGAAGCACTGTGGGAATGTAGAAGGCACCGAAGGTGGAATACAGGGTGTAAAAGATCTTTTCTGTATTTACCATACAATCTTTCAGCTCCTCATGCGCTTTGGCCTGCCGCCAGAAAAGTGGAGGCAGAGAAATAGAAACAGAGATCACCCAAACCACCCCAACCATCATCCCTGCTCTGCGCATGGTACGATGTTTTGAGTATTCCAAAGCATCTGTGATGGCCCAGTAGCGGTCCAATGCAATAACACACAGGTGCAAAATGGAGGCTGTGCAGAAAGTGATGTCAGATGAAAGCCAGATGTCACAAACAATCTGCCCCAGTGACCAGGTTTTAGTTACTGTGTAAACGATGCTAATCGGCATAACTAAAATGGACACCAGCAGGTCTGTGACTGCGAGAGATCCTATCAGGAAGTTGGCAGGTGTGTGGAGCTTCCTGGTCAGTAAGATGGTTGCAATGACGAAAGCATTTGAAAGCGCTGTAGCCAGAGTGACGATGGCTAAAAGCACATACAGCGAGACCTGGAGGCCAAGAAGTGTCCCCTCGCTCCAAAGTGAAGCTGTAGTGTTGTTACCAGTCACGTTGTCCATGATTTCAGTCCACAACTAGAGATTAAAGCTTATATCCTAGATTAATTTCACCATTTCACTTTTCCGGGATCAGCTGGTTTTGTTGGAGTTGCTGCAGGAAGGAAAACGTCTAATTTGTATTCATCTCCAAGAATACAGGCCATCCCTTATCTCATCTCCAATCAGCAGGCGTCCACACTTTCAGACCAATACTTAAAGGCTCTGCCTTTTCAACAAAGCTAAGTGGGGAGCTGCATGTTGAAAGATGATGATAGATTTAAAAGTTTTCTTTCTGTTTCTATCTTGTCTTTTCCAAGGTCCACATGAGGCTTTTTGAAATTGAGGTTAACACATCAGCTTTCTGAGGATGCTGTGAAGTTAAACATCCGAATTACACGACTAAAATCGAAACCTGATGTGGAGGAATTCCTGTTATTAAGTCTGCTCATAGGTAATTGTTCAATATCCAGGGTTTTTTGGCAATTATACACAAGTTTGTCAGAATGTGTTGATCAGCCATTAGTTTTTTTTTCAGGTCTCCAGAGCTGAATATATATATTTTTTTCAAAATAGTTCCTCTTCACAGCATTGATTGACTGGGAAAGTTTCAGCCGTGGAGTCCGAGGGGATTACAAGGCTCACGTTGACTTTAATCCAGTGTCCACTGGGGCATTTACTTCCTAAATGAAACAAATGAGAAAAAGAGAGAAAAAGCAGAAAAAGAATCAACCAGATATTCTTTATTTATTGTCACATTCAACTCCCCTATGTTTATACATGAACACACACATAAACAAACCACCTACACAACAAAACATTTGGGGCAGCAAACTGAAACCTGACCAGCAAAGTGAGACTTATGACTTCAAAATTATGAACACCCACACAACTCGGTGTTTGCTGTATTTGATTTTAGAAGCAGTGAAATCTCTAGAGATGCATTAGATGGAGATACCTTCACTTCAGTAAAGCCAACTGCTTGTTTTGCAGATTGTTGAGTTTTTTATTATTATTATTTAAGTGTTAAATTTAATGTTAACTTATTACTTTTTGCTGTAGAATAATAAAAGTACATTTTCAACTCAATGTGTTGTTAGCGTGTGAAACAAGCAGTGGTTTAGGGGTAAAAAAGAAATGTTTCTGGTGACAATTTGACTTGAGAGTGTGATTTATTTATTGTATGTTGTGTTTACCACAATAATAAATACTATTTCCTTTTTCCTCATTTACCACATCCTTCTGCCGACGCATCGTGGTGTCAGAACTCATTTCTGATTGTATTTTTTTCTTGAATAAAATAGTGCTAATCACCTCCATTAACTAAAATACTGAATGACATCTGAGCTGCTGGGAGGTTATTGTGCTTTCGCCTCAGACAGTAAATGGGTATAATAACACGTTATTATGCAATACATGAAGAGAGACTTTTCACTTAACTGTGATAATTTGTAAACACTAGAGTTCTCAAATTAATCATGTTTAGGAATTTATATTTAGCTTTTTTTTTGGGAGCGTTTCTATCAGTTTAATTATGCATTATGTTCTTCATAGCTATGTTTTCTGAAATCCCTTTGCTAAAATAAAAGCTCTTGTTTCATTGATGTTATCCAGGAATTCTGATGCCTTAAAATGAAAAAAAGTGAAAAATTAAGTTTTCTCTAAAATATTAAATTTAGACTCCTCTCAAAAAAATTGTGGCAACATTTTCATACTAGCTTAGTCATTTGAAGCAAACATCATGTTTAAAATCTTTCAGATCAGATGCTTTTTGGTTAGTATCACAACCAAAGTCAAAGTTGGAACACATTTTGAATTTGGACCAGTTATTTCTTTTGATGTTACTGCAAGTTTCACATGCACACCTTCATCAGAAGCAGAATAAACTTTCAGAAAATGATTTCTGGAAGATCACAGAACCAATTTCTCCCCAGACCAGATTTGTGCCCACCTGTATCTTAATGTTTCAATCACATATTTCAAATATAATGGCATTTTACTGGCAGGAGCATGGCTGCGTCATGGAATACCAGTATCCTTTATGGCCGTTCTCTATATGGTTTAAAAAAAGAGCTCTGAACTAGAACAACACCGAGCCACTGGTTCAGATATGAGTCAAAATCCAAATCCAAAATGATACAACCTTCATGTCACATATTCAGTCAACAACAACACCAAGTAGAGACGATGCTAACGACAACCTTTCCTGGGCTGTTTAGTGCACATGGGGGAAGATGGAGGCCTCAGAAATCTACACAAACCGGTATCTCCTTTCTGACCCTCACAGAAGAGACGGATAAGGAACAGAAGTGCATCAAAAAAGACCCCATCTGGGCTTTCATCAAGTCAGCCAAGAAATCTATAAAACTTTCCTCAGATCTGAACAGAGAAGAAAGGAAAAACAGATGTCAAAATAATATCATGCCATATGTTACCAGAGTATCTGAGAATTTTCCATAAACACAACATCCCTGTGCACATTAAACCAAACAGGAGCCTCAGACAGAAACTGGTTCAGACTGAAGATAAAAGACCCAGACACAAGCTGTGAGTAGTGAGAAGGGTTCAGACTTCTCCATAGACACACGAGAGCCAGTTCTTCAGGTCAAGACTCAGCTGTACAGATTAGGGACACTCTTTTGAAGACAGTCCACATTTTGGACAGAGAAGACAGAGTAGTGAAGGAAGCGGTATATGTTAAAAAGGAAAAACCTACATTAAACACAGGACGTGGACTCAGGTTTCATTTATCTAACACCTACAACGCTGCATCGATTCGTCTTCCCAGGCAGTTTCACAACAGTCCAAACTGTGAAACATGTGACAGCAACATCTTGTATTAACAAGTCCCAGGTGACACCAGCTCAATGACTCTCAGGAGGGACGAGGGCGTCAGTGGTCTTTGTGACTTTCATGACCCTGTTCTTGCTGTCATCCCAAAACCAGGAAGTCCAGCCCACGACCCGAACTAAAGAAACCATTTGGATGAAAAGCAAAAAATATATTCAAGAAACAAATAGAGAATTTCTCATCATAGAAGCTCTGGTCTTTATCTCATTTGCTTTCATTTGTCTAGATTATAGATCTACATAAACACATGGGGTGTTACTTGAAGAGAGGAGGAGGAACATTTTTGAATTAAAGGTTTATTTGTACACTAAGTTCAACCTGACCGCTCCACACGCAATAGACTCTTACTACCCTCCCATTTTGTTTAAAGATAGAATATACTGTATATTATATCAATTAAAATGAATAGTTAAGACAAATAGCACAAAACATGCAAGATAAAGTGAAATTTGTTGCCACGTTTTAAATAAAACAACAAAATATATAAAAATCTTTTATCATCTTTGTCCAGAGAGTCACAGATTTATGATTATGGTTGTTTTCATGAACACAGAACGTGTATCATAGTTATCGTTAGCTGCTGATGGGTAGATCATAACACAGCACACACAGCATGACTTTATTGCATCAGAAGAGACTGGTAAGTGTCTGTTAAGAGAGCCCAGTGCAATAATATTCAATTCACCTCATTGTCAGCTAGCAATAAGATTGTTCTTGAGAGCACTGAGTTGATCTTGTTTCAAGTTGCTATCATGTAAGATGATTCCAGTGCGTAGCATTTTACACACATACACACACATGCATTAGCATGTTTGATGTCTAAACTGATTAAATTGTTTGGTCATCTATCAGGCAAGTCAAGGACAAGGCTTATCTCTAAATGGTCTGGTCTACAGCAGTGAGTTGATGAGATTCATTAAGAATGACTGAGAGGAAAAGATTTATCAATCGAGCGCAAGCACTGCCCAAAACCAGCTGGATGTTGCTTGTGTAAAATATATTATGGTACATCTGGCTTTGAAATGGAAGATTTAATACAATGAGGCATGACTCGAGCCTCCACAGAGAGATTTGTCATCGTTTCTTATCCTGTTCCAAGGACAAAGCAGAGAAAAAACAGAGAACACACAATGTCTCTCTGCAGTTGGACTAATTGCTTCAAATACAATTCACTACAAGTCTGAATGATTCCTTTCAAGTTTGGGCAACATCCAACCAGATGCTGCAGCAAGTGATTCAGTCTGTTTGCAGGTCTGGGTGAAACAGTAATACCCTCTGAACCCATCAGGCCCTGGTGGAGATAGGATAATTGATTTAGTTTAGAGGAGGCAGAGCCATCCGCTGTCAGCTAATGGCTGGTGTTTACTAAAGTGTACTGTAAACGCTGCCATAGATGTGCTGTGTGTTTGTTGGGGAGTTTAGAGGGGAGGGTGGAAGGTCATGTCTATGGACAAAGATGAAGGTTGGTGAAAAGATGAATGTTAGCTGTTAAAGCTAAAAATAGCATCAGCTTATTTAAATTCTACAGTCTCTCTTATCATTTAGTCACCAGACAACAGATGACCAGAGTTAATAAGAATGTTGATCTGTTCATCTGAGCTGGCTGCAGTAATATATCATGACCTAAAACAATCATTTCTGAGGGATAGCTGTTGGGTTAATTAATGGGATTGTTCCTGCCAGAAAATAAGTGTTTGCAGAATTTTCTTCCAGAAAAAGAGGGTTTTCATGTAAAAACTTTGTGAAAATGTAATATTTCTATAAATGTTTTCTCCAAAATTGAATATCTTTGGACACAGGTTTATTAATCATTTGTTGATTGTAAGCCACGTTATTTTTTTAAGATACATAAACACAAAAAATAAACCTAATTTAATGATTACTTATGGTTTGCTTAGAAAGAGAAAAGCTGATGTTAAATTATTTAAAAAAGAATAAAAGTCAAAACCCAAAGTACCTCCAATACCTTTGGCTTAGTTTAGCTTCTCATCCAAATCAAAATCTTGTATAAACTTTTGCTAAAAATGCATTTTTGTACCACCATCCACAGAATAACAGATAACTGTTCTGCACTCACAACAGGATTTAAACGGGAGCCGAGATCATTTAAAAGTCTTTAAACACTAACCCACAAACATCGATACAATTTTTGCTTTGTAGGATAATAGAAACAGTTATTTTTAATGGCCTGCATGTATTGTGGTCAAACCCATAAATATCATGCAGCAATGAAGGGAATTGCAAATTAAATCAAATCAATATTTTAGATTTTTTAAAGGCTTTTATGGAGAAAATGTGTTTTTGTCAAACTATGTGGGCTGTGTGTGTGCAGGATGTTTGAATCACACATGCAGTAAAGACTGTGTTTGGACCACACCAAAACATACACACTAAAAATGCAAACAAAACAATCAGTTCTTATAGGCTTGGCATTTGGGCATGTTGGACTAGCACCACAGGTTTCAGAGGATTTACTGAGATTGATTCGGGTGCTAAAAATTGAACTGCAGCGGGCGTGAAAGGGAGTGAAATTAACCAGTGGTAAAGTGACAGTATTAAATTCAAACCTCTGCACTCATTAGAAAGACTGAGAAGGATAAGCTCAGCTCTTCTGTAAGCGGATAAAAAAGGAACAGATTGTTGAAAATGGGACAGTTTAGCTTCTTTGCTGGAAAATCTTTATTTTTTCTGTTAATGAAAGTCCAACACTTGGAAGGATTTTGCCAGATTACATTGCAGTTTGATTGCAAACTGAACTTTTTGTCTCTTGATTTTTTTTTCCTAAAATAAAGTTTATAGAAGCAACAAATCCCACAAAGACAATCAAGTAATTATAGTAATTTTTCACGTTGAAATAAACTGTTTATCTATTTTCATATGCATTTTTAAAGACTATTTTCTGAACAGCCAGCTACAAATATGACTGTTTTAAAGGAGAAAATATGAAAAATGTGAGCAAATAATAAATTTGTAATGCTAATTAGCAAAAAAACAAGAAAAAGAATAGAAAGTTGGATCAGAAACAAACACCTGCAGTTATTTTCCCGAAATATGAGCTATTTGTAGTCACAAAGTAAAATAGTTAAAATTTCTTCCTGTATCAGAAGCCTCTACTGACCATGAGGAGACAGATGCCTAAACATTTGTGTGCACGGACACACATTGCAAAAACACACTCTCATGCATATTCAAGTAGTTTTAAGTGCATCTCATGACAAGATCATACAAACTGGAAGCTGAATCAGAGGAAATAGTGGTAAAAAATGTAAAGTTGCATATTTCTAAATCGCAGACTCAGCCAAAGTATCAACTGAATGCCGCACCTTTAATATAAATGTAAATAAAAGTTAAATCATACATCAACTAACTGAACATAGAAGAATATATGCATCAGGCTGCAGCAAAGAAATATAATGTGAAGATAAATATTCTAATTCACCAGCTATTTGCAGAAGTCCTTCCTTCCTTCCTTCCTTCCTTCCTTCCTTCCTTCCTTCCTTCCTTCCTTCCTTCCTTCCTTGACAACTTCACTAAACACAGTTTTCTCTGCCTTTCTGTGCAAATTTTGGGGTTCGTGTCAACCGGCATTTTAATCACCATTTATGGAGTTTGACTCTGTAGCACAGTATGTGCATGCAAACCCAATTTTTCTCACTTGAATGAGAAACAAGATTTTATCAGCCCAAAGAAAAGGTCATGATGTGCATGACTGATTCTCAGAGATGTGTTTTGGTTTTTCGTTTCTTCCCACGATATGTGTTAAAGTTCCAGATTGTTTTCTTGTTTTCTGTTCTGTTGTTATAAAATCAGATTTAAATAGATCTGTGCCTGCAAGCTGCATGTTTATTTTACACACAGGCCAGTACTGCTTCATCAGACTGTGATGAAGATGAGTGAATACTTGTATAAATTGCAGAGATTAATTTTTAGTCAATTTAGTCAAGTTTCCTGTAGTTACTTCGTACGTGTTCAAATCTGAACACAGATGACTTTTCAACTGCCACAAAGTTAAAAATTAAACAATTCTTAAATATTTTAGGTTAGGTTTCTTTTTATTTACATATTTTATATATTTTTACCCATTCTTGCTTGCAAAAAGCTTTCCTTTTTGCACCAGCTTGTATGTACTGCTCTTTTGAGATCCATCCAAATATTTTTATATCTATGGATGCATATATGTTTTTAGGTAAATCATTTGTCCCGCATCTCGATCCTGAGCTTGTCTATTCTGGAGTTTGAGGTATGTGGAAGATCAATATCGTCTTAAAATCATCCTTTTTGAGTTTGTTTCTTTCTTCCAGAATTTTTAAACTCTGACAGTCAAATATTGTGTATGAAAGGAAACAAAACGCTGTGAATATAATTGTTTAAAAAGGTACGACTGCAGAAAGTCTAAAATTTTTTTTTTCTTTTTGGTATCTGTTGTGGTTTTAGATGAGTTAAATGGGTTTTTTTTGTTTTGTTTTTTTTAATTAAGCTCAAACTAGGAAAAATATGCAAAAAATAACATAATAGCTTTCACATTAAACTGAGCAGCCAATTAGTGAGATTTCTTTTTAGAAAGAAAAAATGCTGATTCAACTTATTCAAACTTTTTCAATATTAAACATAATGTTTCATCTTATTCATCTTACTCTGGACACAGAAGCAGCTTAGACAAACATAATTATTGCTGAAAATGAGCTTGTGCCTACCTTTGTTTGCATAACACAAAAGGCCAGTTCCAGCATTTAAATACACTGGCGTGATTTCATTTCATTTAGTTATCTCAGTTACGTTATGAATAAATAAGATCATAAATTCTAGTCAGAGGTGTGTATAAGAATGAAAATGACACCATGAAAACAAACAAGGGCTTTTTGATCTTGTGTGTTTGGATGAGTGCATGAGTCATAAAAGCGAAGAGCCAGTGAGTCACCAGATGTTTTGAAGCCAAGAGCCATCCAGGAGAGACCTGCGGATGTTTGACAGGAGCGCTGAGGCGAACACGAACACTTACAGGAAGTTTTCTTTTGATGATAGAAAGGGTGTGAAGAAGCATAAAGTTAGATTTCATCCTACAGTATGATTATAAAGTTGGAACATGAATGAGCACTGAATGACTAAAAACGAACTACGTCGCTTGTTAAAATAAAAAATATAAGGTTTTACTATTTAATTTGTAAAAATGTTATTTGCTAACACAAGTCAGTATTAGCAAAGTTATATAAGACACTATGATTAATTTAGTGAAGAATTAGCATCCCCAATTTAGCTTTACAAATCCTGAACCCTGCAGCTCTGTGCACGAGCTGCAGTGGCGAGAAACTTTTCTGTGGCTACCAAGATAGAAAATGTTTGGGTATAAATTGCTTTTACTTGAGAAGCTGACTGTGGAGCAGCTTGTACATGTAGTGCAGATGTTATCAAGACGCTGGATGGGTTTTGCTAATTGCACGAGGTTGTTTTAGCAGTGAGATAATAATCATGATCATTAGTTGTGCCGACTTGAACTTTTCAAAGATGGTTGAAATGTCCTTCTGCATGATGACTCAGCACATTACTGTTCATTTAGTCTTTTATTGAATTTTCTTTTCATTTTCTGTCTCTAGCTGCAATTCTTTGATAAAAATCATTTTTTGACTTGATTTGTCTTTTTTGACCATTTCTGATATACAGTATTTGAAGTACTCTGAGGTATTTCTTTAAATAAACAGCACTGCAAAGCTTGTATGAAGTCACTTATAAGCAATTGGAAAAAGAATGATGTCTTAGAAACAACTGGATTTCTTGAAAAACAATGCTGTTGTCAATTACTGTGGCAGCTTTCATTTTTTAACAAAGGAAAGTATTACATATATGTGGCAGAAATAACTAGTGCTTGGTAATTCATCCTCCTTCAAACTGGATGACGACACAGTGATATAAAGAATCAGCCATGAATGCTGATGGTTTCTGCAGTTCTTGCTGAGGTCTTCAGGCATGAAGGGCATGGTGGGCTCCCCATTACACGTGATAGAGCATAATGGGTCCACAAGGGTTTTGAGTATTCACGAGACTGAGGTCATTGTGATTTATTATCATTGTGGCAGTGTATCGGGGTTCCAAGTGAAGCGTATGAGAGACTCATGGCACTGGTGGAAGTGCAACCTGCACATTGGACCATTTCTTGATGATCAAGAATTTGAAGCAGAACTGACCACCAGCTTCATTTCAAGACCAAGACTCCATCACACCATCAATGATGGGGTGTGATCTTCTTGCTCAAGGGTCTGGAACATCATCCTCTTCAGCTCCTCTGAAGTGGCTTTTTGTAACTTTGACCAAAATCAAAATGAACCTGCAGAGTAACAACAGGAAATGGATCATTTTAGTAGTTTTTCCTTTCCAATTTCTTCCTCTTTTTGTGCCACTTGCAGAAGGACTTTTTGAAGTAAAATGACACCAATGTTACAAAGATGTTGTTCTGTCTGTGTGAACTGATTCCAGAACCAGAACTGATCAAACACGACATGAGTTTGACAGAAATGTCTGTAAAATGCAGCAATCAGTTTTGCATTAAAGCAGAAGACAATTTTCCAAATCTATTAGATTTTTTTTTTTTTTTTTTACATTTTGAGGCATCAAAGTAAGACATTGTTGTATTATACAGTGATTCTTCATATAACAGGGAAATACAGAAACAAAGACCTGCTTCTGATAAAAGACTGAGACACTTTAATAAAGTATAAGTTGTTTCCTTTTATGAACATTTATGTAATAAATGATCAAACTGCATCAACCAATCGTTTTATATAACCTCTTGTTCCTGCAGGATCTTGATGGAGGCCGGTGTTTATCTCCAGCAGCATGAAGAAAAATCTGATATGTTTGGGGGTTTTTTCTGATAAAATTAAAGGTAGAACTTATTACTTTAAAAGTGAGTGACTTATTACATAAATTGTTTTATCCTAATTTTAAGAGTCAGGATGTCTTTGATGAAGCAGGGGAGGTAGAGAGATTCATCTGAATGTCATCAGTTTTAAACCAAACCATGTGATTCCACCAAAAAGACACTCTAGCTCCAAACTGTAAATCTCTAGTGTACAAATTATTTATTTTTTAACAATTCTGACCTCTGATCTTTTTGTGCTTTACTAAATCTGATGTTCAACCATTTAAAATTCAAATTTCTGGACAGTTTATTTAAAAATCTGCTCTTCTTCACATTACTGTAGCCTCAAATCTGAAACCCTCTGAACCTGAATATGTTAAAAAGAAAGTTTTATATAACATCACTGAAGCTTTTATACTCTCTCTCTCTGATGTGCATGATATTGTTGTGTGGAAAAAAAACAAACAAACAAAATTGCACAATGATCCTAAAACTTCTATTTGTCCTAAGTGCTGTGTTTTCCATTTCGCGGACATTTTGCCTTTACAAGCTTTCAGTCAGCAAATTACAGACTCAGATAATGTGAGACAGCCGGCTCCCTCAACTGCCTTTAAGTAATGGAAACACAGGCATCTTTCAGCAAGTAGTCAATCTTGAAATATTGACCACTAATGGCCCGGGCAGATGCTGCTGTGAAAGTGAGAAACAGCAGCATGTATAAATTCAGACATGACCCCTGCTGTCATTTTAATTGCCAAATTGTTGTGATCTATGCTAACAACTTTGATCTAGAGGGGCCATTCTTTTGACAGAGCTCTTATTTTATGAACAGACGGACTGCAGATTACTTGAAGGTGGAGGGATGCTGCATCAAAAATAAGAGTTATATACAGTGATGACAAAAGGTTGGAAAACAATGAGAGTTTAGGAATGACAGACACTAACTTCAAGTATCAAAAGTCAAATTAGTCCAAAAATATAAATGATACATGATTAATCGTCGCCTCTGGTGTTTACGATGATAAACAGAATGAGGAGAACCTGACATTGCACTTTCAGAGTGATAAACTGATTTTTCACACAGGGTCCAATTTCTTTGTGAAGACTCCTCCTGCTTTAAATGCAATAAGAATAGCACAGATGCTGTCACTCTTTACTGAACTGCTTTAACTCCAGTCGAAAGACAAAACACGGTTTAGGAGAAACAAAGTATAACATGACCCAAGGAGAGACATCCATCTGAGTATTTGCTTGTTCGCAAGCATTTATAAATCTGGATCTTTGAGCGGAGTTGTGCTATTATCACATTTTACATAATTTCACTTCTAAAATGCAGAAATTCCATTGTACAGAGTAATTTGCATGTTTTTCTGCAAAGCCTGAAGGTCCCACTGCAGGAGTGATTCTCCCCTGCAAAACATAAACCCTTTCCATCTCACAGGATGTCAAACTGTTAAAGCTAGCAGAGTAAAGCTGCATTCAACATATGCACAGACTGGATTTTCATCAGTTTTTGCAAAACAGACACAATCTAAAAAAACAATCACTTTAAACACCTTCAATAGAACTAAAAAAAAATGGAGAACAAACAACAAAAACAAAACAAAGAGTAATGATAAATAACAGCAAGAAACAATCAAACTAGAGGATGAGATACTGAAAATAAGGTGACAAGTAATGAAATGCACCAGATATATTATAATATCTGTGCAGGAAACAAACCCAAATGAATGAAAAAGTAAAAGGTGGAAATCTAAACAAAGTTAAGGAGATGCACGCTTTGTCCTTTGCAAGCAGCAACAGTTTCAGCTGAAGTGACTCATGACCTTTTAACATTGATTCACTTAGAGACAGGAACTTCTTGTGTCCCTTTCAGGGTTCAGGTCACTCCAGATGCTGCAACAAATAGTCTGTCTCATGGAGAACTTTGGCAGGAAGAGAAATCAGTTCAAAGTTTTCTAAAATGATAACCAAAAAAGGATTGAGAGAAAAGTCGATTTTGTTTTAAACAAACAAAACAGACGATAGTGCAGGTCAAATGAGTTTACTGAAAGAAAATAAATAGCAGAGGTAAAATGTGTTTCAGGGAAAAAAAAAACATGATTTTCTTCCAAAAGAATGATTTTTTTCTAACTATAAAACTCCTTTCTGATGTGAGCTGGTCCATCCAAAACACCTCAGAAGTTGTTGCTGCTTTAGGACAAGATTAACTACATGCTTCTTATTTTGCACAGTAATTTTTTAAGTAACATTTGTGAGTATAACTTTGTACTACAAATATCTTATTGTTTCCAAAGTCAATGCTTTTATATGGCAGATATGCAGGTCAGAAATAAAGAAATGCAAATCTTGATCCTTTAAGCACAAAAATTATTTTGAACTTTTAAAGATATGAAGTTCTCTAGATTTATTTTATGTAAATGTCTCTCTGTTTTTGTGTTCTTTGAAGAAAAAAAAATTTAATAATTATTTTGTTGTTTTTAATACATTTGGAGATTAACCATAGATGTTGTTCTCAGCGTCACTTCTCAAAGAATCAGCTTTGAATGTTGTTGTCTTGAATTTAAATTAGACTTTTGACATAGCATGTGTTGATTAAAGCTTTAGATTAATGAATATGAGGATATTTTATAGTTTTAATCATCTATTGAAATTACACCAGACTATTCAGAGCAGCCTTTTGATTTATATCTATGTGATATTTTGAGTTGATATTTATTTTGGATTGATCTAGATTTAGGTTGAAGCATTTCCAACTATAGCAACACAGACATGTTGCTCCAGGACACAGGAAGTTTTCACATATTTGATCTCCATCCATAAACTGGAGCTTGAAACCTCCTTATTTGAGCCTAATTCTTCCCATTGCTACCGCTTCACTGGAAATAAAAACCTAAATAAGTAACAATAGCATTTTATGTCTTGTTCCATTTGCAGTCATGCTAAATATGGAAATACCACAACTTGTGTATGCTCATGGACATATTTTAGAAAATCTGGAAATACTCCATCAAAGACTAATGACTGAACCTACATTTCAGTGGATAAAATTAGCTGTTTTACTTTGCAGCTTAAAACTATGAAGCTACAGCCAAAAGACAGAAACAAAGTGGAGCAAGTGAGTGAAACTCTCTGGAAGCTTCTTCTTATCCCTTTTAGTTGTTTGGTCTCTGGCTGCTTCGTCTTCCAGCCACCACACACAGAGATCCTGAGGTTCATCAGAGCCAGAACCCAAAGAAAATGTACGTTTTCCAAAAACGAATATAAAGAATGTATATTAATCTACTTTACTGACTAAGCTCAATGTAAGACTGTTGTCATTATAGCTGCAGAGTGTTTTATGGTTGAGACAGAGCAGGTGCATCTCCCACACAAATAGGATTTTAAAGGTTAGAAACTTGAAGTCAAATATTTTTCTGCAATTTGTTTAGGGATTTTTTTTTTTTATTATGCTGCCTGGTTTGCACCTGGTCAATAAAAACAATATTATTGCAAAGTTTTTTCTTATAAATGAACTTAAATTAAACTAAATATCCACCTTTAATGAGCCAAAATGACAATAATGGCAAAACAAACCACCTCAACAGCCATTAAGTAACTTCTGTCTCTGTGAAACTATGGTTTACATCTATTTCGACAAATAAAAAGACTTTCAGATTTCAGCTTGATTTCTGTAGATCACCTCTAGATGCAGTAGTTTCATGACCCACAGTGGAGTCCTAATCAAAACGTTGGGGGCCAGCGTGATAAAATATCAGATTAAGATCATTATTCGTTTTTGAGATTTTTACTGCTTAGAGACGAGGCTCAACTTTTTCAGAACCTTTTCTTCAGTTAAAGAAATCTGTTTTAGTACTTTTTTATTACACTTCCAGTATCTCCAATGTACTTTGGTGGAGCAATCACTATGTAAATATTACTTCCTCTGGCTCTTCAAAGACCTTCTGCTTTCTGAGGAAAATGAGTTTTTTACAGTTTAACAGTAAATTAATCTTTACAGATAAAGTTTCTCAATATGCTCAGCTGTGAAGCGGCTATCAGACAAATCGCATGCTGCACATCCTGTAACCAGCTTGACAAACAGTCATACATGGTCAGTGTTAAATTACATCAAGTTTTTATACTATTATTATTTCTTCTAGAGGGTCCTGCAAAGGTGACATGCCAGAACCCCTGCATTGGATTTAAGTGATGACGTATTGTGACATGAAGATCTGCTTCTTGTTCCCTCAGTTTCAGTCCAACACTAAAGTATGTTACCTCCACGTTTTATAACTGGGAAATTCTTGTTATGTGTCGCCAGAGCTGAGAAAACATGCAGGACGTTACACAGACTGTGCTGTTTTCTGCTTCTGCCTTTGAATTAGTGTACAGATGCTGGATGGAATGAGCTGTTCACATTTCACTGGGAAGGTCTGCGTTTACATTCATGAGCAGAATAAGTTGAGATTTTACAGCTGACTGTTCGTGTTGTACCTGGTTTAAGTTGCGGTTTCTACATGTTTCCATTGTTTCACAGTTTACAGCAACAGCCATGACATGACTGTCAGTCAACACTCACGGCTGCTATTAATTTAAGATATTGCAAATAAAAGCTTCGGTAAATGGGTAGAAAAGCTGCCTTGCTGACTTTTTAATATATGAAGTTGACATATTTTGGTAGAATAACTGAGTTGGCAGCAGTCATGACTCAGGCTAAAGCTGCGTGTCAACTGCTGCACCGTTTCTCCACACTAGATCCCCGTTCCATGTATGACAAACTGAATTTTGTCACAAATTTTTGCAACTTGTATCAATCGAATGCCACCAAAAGCTTCAAAAAGCTTAATTTCTCAGTCAGTTATTAGAGTGAAAGTGACTCTGGTACATCTAAAATGATAGTTTTGCTCAAATTGAGTTAATTTCGAAATTATTACTTTAAAATACACTCATACAGTCTGGAATTCTTATTACATGAAAATTAGCATTTATATCCAAAAAGTGAAGATCTTACTTTTGGATTTATTCTGTCCTAATGGTCCTATCAATACAAGTCAAAAATGTAGGAATGATCTTGTGTGGGGTTTTTTTGTTGCTGTTTTTAGCATTTAAGATGATTGCAAGGAAGTCCATTTGCATTGGCTGAATACCCAGCATCCTTCACTCTACAGAGGGTGAGATTGAAACAGATGGCTATTTCAGTGCAACAATGTCCCAAGCTTTAGATGAAACTCTTACACATTTGCCTGGTTTAGTGTGCAGGCATCTATAAACAAGCAATCTGGTCCCTGCTTCTCAAGCCATTGCTCTGCTGCAGCAGCTTCTACTCAGTTTAACAGTCGAAAAATACAAATACTCTGGAACACAATGGAAACCAAAAACATCACAATACTAGGTAAAAATACTGGATAAGAACCATTAGTCTTATCTATAAGAATTACTCGGCTTTATAGAGTAACTATAAGAAACGTGTGCAGACACTGCTTACACTGTTTCCTTTTGCATGAATTTGGAGGATAAATCAAGGCCTGATTGAAAAATTTGCATATCTGGAATCAAAACTTTGGTATCCAGCATCCCTTTTTTAAAAATATATGTCCCACATGGTTGTGGGTCCTACAAATAAGGTCAGAGACATTGTATAAAGTCATGAATTTGATTATATTTAAGTATATGACCCTATGTTTTGACTTTAGTTATGATAATAACTGAAATAAGATAAAACCCTAAAAAGAAATGATTCCAGCTTAGGTCAATATTCTGTAACTGAAAAAACAATCAGACCTCAGGGAAGTTGGGGGTTGGGAGATGCATGTTTCTTCTTCTTTCTCATTTTTAAGCCCTGTGTTTCTCATGTAAATTGATATTTTTAAGGATTATCTTTATACATGAACAGTTAAAACAACTGGGGAGTTATTTCAAGTACCTGTTGAATAATAAAACTGAATTTTATATTTTGCACATTTGCGAGTGAATCCTCCTCATGATGTGCTCCGATATTGCAGTGCTAAAGGAGAAAGACTCCAACATCGTGTCAAGAATTTAAATATTCCATCATAATCAATAATTAGTATGGTTTTTCCCAGCCATTATTACCATTATTACAGTCCAGCTGGTGTGTGTGTGTGTGTGTGTGTGTGTGTGTGTGTGTGTGTGTGTGTGTGTGTGTGTGTGTGTGTGTGTGTGTGTGTGTGTGTGTGTGTGTGTGTGTGTGTGAAGCAGCAAAGTGAAGAAACTCCATATGTATGTGAGTCTTAGAACCAAATGGAAGGGACATTGTGCACTGAAAGAAGCTCTCCATCAAAGTGTCGTGGTGGTTCTCCTTGTTCATTTTGCTTGATATCTCTCACATCAGTCGGTTACTTGCAGCAAAAAAATGCAACACTCTCAGAGAAGAGATACCAGAATGGGTTTCGACAAAGCTTCAGAGCAGACAACAGAACCCTTTTTATTTTTTCCCTGAATGTCTTGGCTGCTTACTTCTCCATCTCACCAGCCAATGCCAAAAAATAATCTTCTCATTATGTTAAAATATATGAATTTATTTTTTCAGCTGCTATAGAGATGAATAATTAATGTCTTCTCTACAAATATCTAATCCTAATATATTACCTCCTAATGTACAGAGCAGCACACAGAACCTGATACCAGAAAACCTCTAAATGTTTTTATCTGACCAAATGTATCAGACTCACGATACAATCAGCATTACTATCTAACTCATTTCTCATGTGTATATTGAATTCAGCTGTACAACACTAGAGGTTTACTCTCACCATCATCTTCCCCAAAACCTCTGCATAGAATGTGATGATGCACAGAAGTCCAAAATATTTTAAATAAAACAGGATTTATTGGATGTAAAATGTTACTGTAACCTTTAGGTATTGGTTTAAGTATGTAAACTTTTATTTCACTGAAGTCAGACAGCAAAGTGTTGTTCCTGGCTTTAAATCTGAGCAGTCCTCCCTTCTTCTGTTTCTGCACCCAGTAAATCAGTTTTGGCACAGTGGAGCATCAGACAGAATTTATGAGAGAATATTTTCTCGCTTTTTATCCCCACTTGATGTCCCACGCATTCAGCTATTTTTTTATTACTGTATTATATTGTCACGTGTCCTGCAGAGACCTTATCAATACATTTTATTTCTACTTTCACGTAAACTGTCACTAAAACGATCCATTTGGCACTCACAGTGACCTTATCATACTCAGCCGCATCCCATTTACGCACAATTTTAGAACTCTGCAGAGCTGCTTCACCTTTTTATTATTATACTTTGTATTATTACAGCAGATGTGTTTCCATGTATCGAACCTTTCTTGTTTATAAAATGTTTAGATTGATCTGTTTCCCATCTGTTCCGCGCTCTCACATTCATGCGTAATGGGAAAACAGGTTTTACGCTAGTGATGAGAAAAATAAAACGGGTTTTAGACTTACGGTCTTCGTTTCCTCCTTGGTGCTTCTCTGTGTTCGTTTAACAAAAAGCGGACCTCAAAAGAAAAAAGGAATCCGAGCAGCAGTGTCCGTCATTTACGCACGTCCAGCGCAAACAAACAGTCTGATTCAAATCACATCACCAGCCTTATTTAATGTTCCAGCTGCACTTATTGCTTCACTGTGACATACGCGTGTCTCTGAGTAGAAACGCTGTTATCCTGGTCCCGTCAGCAGCTGCTCTGCAAACTTGAGCGAACTGAAAGTCGCACCTTATTTCATTGCACCGATTGTGGGATGTCTCCAGCTGGAACTCCACCCGCGTGCAGGGACACGCGGACGCTTTTCCAGCTCTAATCCGCTCTAATAAATATTCAACTGAGGAGCATTTAAATCTACATGTATAGTTTTGATAACATGATAGAACGCAAGCGTCTATTAACACAATCACCCAATCACCATCCGGATCCCAAGAAGACCCTGTTGTCCGAGACTGGAACAAATCCTGCTTATTTTGTTTTAGTTATGCAATAACGTGTTTTACTTCGGGATATTTCTGAAAACAAAAAAAGGTCATCTGGAAAACCGTCACAACCAATAAAACATTTTAGAGAAATGTCAAAATTATTTACATCAAACCATTTTAAGAAAATTTGAGATGGAAATTCAGTTTGCTCTGCTAAAAGGAACAAAAAGTATTTCCTGAGAAGTCAGTTTCTCTCAAGCATCAAACAGTTAATCACCCCAAGAAAGGATTTTATAAACAAACTGTCATAAAATGGTTTTACATGATCTTCACAAGATCACTTTATTGGTTGTCTTGTAAGTTCATTAAACAGGTTGATTTGATCTGCTGTTTCTCTCCAACACATTTTATCTGTAATTAAATCAATTCAGTTCCTTGAAAGTTAATTAGCAGGGTCTCTAAGTATAAAATGGGGATGGGGGACTACCCTTTTCTAACTTTTTAATTGCTGCTTATCTTAATAAGTGCACTGGATCATCATTTATGAAGTAAAGAACATAAAGTCATCATGTAATTGTAGCAGCTAAATTTAAAGTTTATCTGGATCATTGAGATTCAGGTAAATATCTCAGTACATGAGGGTGAGCATTGACGTTAATATATAGCTTGTGATTTAAACAAAAAATGCATCAAAAGCTCAAAATTCACATTTCTTGCAAATGAGCTGCTGTGAGATCACACTGGATTTCACAAAAGCAAAGATGAAAACATTTACAGCATCATTATGCAGGTCTGCCTGGAAGATAAATTCAAAGTCTCACCATCAGGGGCAAACTATTGACAAAACAGAATAAAGCTGATTAGATTCAAACATGTTCAAAAGCCACAATGATGTTAAACCAATGTTCTTTAAAAAACCATAGGAACTCCCCACTTCCCCCAATCTTTCTCCATGCCCTGACCTCAAAATCCAATATGGTTGTTTCACACATGAAAAGTTTTGATTTTAACTCGTGTTGGTTTTTTTCTCAATAGTTCAGTCACATATAGTCCAACTTAAATTATTGAACATGTTCCCCCCAATCGTTTCGATGCTTAGAAATAAATATTCATCTGTTTGTATTGATAATGGTAGTTTACCTGTCACTAACAACAACAGTTAAAGAGGCCATTTCAAGCAAATTTCAGGACTTTGTGGTTATTTCTTAAGTATTAACCTGTAATATGAAACATTTTATATCTAAAAAACGTTAGGAAACACTGATTAACAGACCTTTCAGTCTGTCTGCATTAAAATTAGGCTGGTTCCGGCTCCTTCTGTCAGGCCTCTAGCAGCAGCTCGTTCATATTCATTATTTGAATTTGCTGGACTCTGATTGGCTAACAAACTAGCCTATGGGAGCAAGGTATACTGTTTCCTGCCCCGCTGCGCATGGCAACGTCAGACGTCCTGTCTTCCTGTTTGATACGTCTTATGCTAACAGCTTTTAGCCAGCAGCATGCTAGGCGTGGTTTCAATTGCGGGAGCTGCCGAATACTAACGAACAAAGGAGTTGTGACGAAACAGACACACGCCGTTCGGACTCGGGAGAACTCGGGTTTTATCGCCACCTGCGTAGTTTGAGAGATAAAAACTGAAAGAGAAGTTGTTGACCTGTTTTCACACCCACTATGAAGGTAAGAACACCTGTGGAGCTAAAATATTCAACAGAAACCTCAGAAAAACCGTTTTTAATGGAAGGGCCTCTTTTACAAATCCTACTAGTTGCTGACTTGAAACTGAAACACTGATCTGATCTGAGTTCTGCTATCTAAGGTTAATAAAATGTAGCTACATGAGTCATGTGATCTCAAATGAAAAAGACACAAGTAAGCAACATTTTAAGATAGAATCAGCAAAGTATTTGGCAAAGTATCAGGGAAGAGGAAAGCCCCCTTTATTGGTACCCATGTGTCTTTCCCTGAGAAGGTTTTTCCACTGTATTGAAAATAAACTATTTATGGACATTTTATTTAGTCAAATTATATTCAAGCCAATGAAAAATAAGGATATGGAATTTAACATTTATGGATTTATCCAATTTAAACAGTCTGCTTTGTTTAAATAAACTTACCTGAACTCTGGTGTGGAACAAACAAGTGAACTGAAGACGTCTCGGTTTGCTTGAATGCAAACAAACTGCAGCAAACTGGGTGGTAAAAAGAAAACTTGCTCTGTGTAACAACAAAGTAAAAACAGAAACCTCAAGCCTAAATTAAGGTGATGTTGCGCCTTTGCTTGTTTACGTTGAAGGGAATAGATTTCTGTTTTCAGTCCTGGCCAATCGATGAGCCAGTTTTTCTTCTTCGTCATGCTGTTTTTCCTTCCTGGTCAGTGCTCATTTCAGGCCAAACCTCCAACATCGAATCGAGCCCCCTGCTGTTAATCTCATGTCTCATTCTGATCCTTGATATTTCATTCACAAAAGTAGAAAACAACTTTATCAGGGTAAGAAAAAGATCAAATAACTGGAAATCAAATAAATTTCAAGCAGCATATTTGATGGATTCCATTTGCCTTTTAGTGACTCTAATTTGTAAAAGCAGCACTTTGTGTTGACAGTGAGAGTGAAATAAATCATGACATGTCTGTATTTGACAGGAAGAAATGTGAGTCAATGAGTAATGAATCAAGAAGCATTAGTCTTTTGGAGATCCACCAAGAAGGAACCAGATATCTTTATTGCTCTCCAAAGTAAACAGAAAAACATTCAGTCCCTCCCTGTTTGCAAAGCACAGAGCTAAAGAATCATTGTATTTTCATATCACCCATATATCAAAAATAAACTGATAAAAAGAACAGATGCCGTTATTAAACTATAGCTACCTGTTTTAGATGAGCATCACTAAAATAAAGTCAATATTTGGAGGTGAAGTCACACCAGCGTCTTTTTACAAGCCAATTTTAACTCAAGGTGGATTGCCGTGAATTTGATGAGCGCATCAGTCCTCCTGAGATTGATTTTAATGACCCGAAGGTCAATTTATGCACTCTCACTAAAACTTTCTGCCTCAAAAGAAAGTTGTTTTCTCATAAAGCACTTTAGTTTGCTGAGAGTTCTTTACAGCTTCTAGCAATAAAATGAGAGCTTTTTATGTCCACAAACAGGTCCATTATCTGAAAAAATAGACCACTTTTGCTCCTGAAACATGACAAAAACTTTAGGACTTAGACAGCAAACCTGTCATTTATACTGCTTATGTTATAACCAGTGATATGAATCGGTCTGTTGTGGAAACTTTGTCCCAGTTTGATTTTTTTTCTTCATAATTCCAAGTGGAAGCTATTTGTTATTGTCATGATGAAGCTGTTATGTAGTTAGAAACACATTCTCACCGTGGTTGGTCACTCCAACAATGTTGTGCTTTAGTGCTAGACTATCCTTACAGCCACAAAAAATGTGTAAAGTCCCAATATGCATCTTGAAGACAATCTAAACATTTTACAGTTTGAGTTTTATAAAATCAAAAAACTGAAATCTTCAAAGTATCACTTTGAGAAGAGACGGAAGTTTAAAAACTTTGTTTTTGCAGCACTGATGTTGAGCATTAACAGCAGTAAGGCTCAATTTATTTGAGAAAAAAGGAAAAGAAACTCACAGTTGTGAGCTCTACTGAGTGACAACAGTGTTTTCTGAAACAGTAATGTGCTGCAAACACACATACCATCTCCCACTTCACACATATATGTCATTTTGGCTCTGTGACTACTGTTTTACCAGGAAAACTCTGCAGATCATCTCAGATCTCTCATTTATGTCCAGAACAAGTAGGAAACTCTTAAGCAAACACGTTAGGTGTGAAAGCACCTTAGAACATACACGTTGCATGAATTTTACCATCTGTGTAGTCAGTTTGTGATGAATTCTCAGCAAGTGATGGAACAATTCCACATACTTTGAAGTGAAGTCAAGATGTTTCTCCTTTTTTGGTGGTTTATTACAAGTGTCCTGACTGATGGGGTATTTTGATGTTTTGAGGTGTCTAACTACCTTTTCACTTTTTAAATATCTTCAGGAAGACACAGGGTACAAAAACATTCATTTCCTTTACCGTAAACTGATAAAAATCCCAAATCAGGTTCAAGCTTGGTGACTACTTTTCATTTAAAAGTGTCTCATCAAGTTTAGAAGCTTCTTTTCACACATTGCAGAAAATTGGCTTTTAAATAGTCTCTGATTTTGTAATAAACCAGTAAAAACTTCTCAGAGAGAAGTCACGTCCTGCTATTGATTCACTTTTAGCTTGAGTGACAAGTCAGTGGATAATATTACAGGATGGATTTCATATAGAGGAAGGTTTCATAAAGATGCAGGTAGTACTCTATGTTTACTTTGATGTATGTGAGAATAGTCTTAGTCTTACATTGAGTATATTTCTTGGTGTTATGAGTTCAGATAAGATGTGATTGAGCTGCAGCGATGATCTGTGTTTGTTCACAGTGTCACATTGTCTTTCTGTGCTGGACTTTAACTGCAGCAGCCATTTATTACACGGTAACCATGGTGTTGGTGTGATAAAAGTACTATTCACTGCTTTTGACACATGCCTCCATGGACATAAATTATTAAAACATGGTGTGTGTATGGTTTCAACTTCTTTTCTGTGTAAGTTTAAGCCTCCGAACTGGAATTTTAAGCTAATGTGCATTAGTCACCATGTTAAAGGCATGTCGTTCAGTTGCATTCCTTTTTCAGTCATTTTCTGAGGTAATTTCACAGGTTCTTCTAACAGATGAAGTCCTGTCAGGTATTTTTTGAAATAACCAGCAGGCTGAAATATTTTGTCAAGTGTGATATTTATTTTTCATTATTACATATCTCTGGGATAAAGGAGATGAAAAAGAAACTCTTGTAGTTTTTTTTTTTGCTGAAAAATTTGCTAAAGGCAGATTTTCACACTGAAGATTCCTGGTCTTCTCTTTTGTATCCTGCATAGTGGGTTATATACATTTTTTTTTTTTGTTTCAGCAGATCCTTCTCAGTAAATTCAATAATTATAACAAAAAGTCCCAAAACACAAAGTTTTCATGTGGTGTTTTTAAAAATATTGTGTTATTATGAATTTTAAAAGTTAAATCATCCAAGTTAATAGAAACACAAACATGCTGGCATTCTGTAATACATGATTGGCATGTGGTTGTCCAGGGTCTCTAAAAAAACTACTGCATGTAGAAAGAAGGTGTATCTCATTAAAAACGCTTAGCAGCTGCGCTAATCAATCTCACCTGTTTCCTGAACTGTGCTGTTGCCGAGTTCTCTGAAGCGTGCACTGCCTTGCACAAAAACAAGCCCGCAGAGATGCACCCATACAGGAATAAAAATGTTTATTAATGCAAATGCTGTTGGGTGATTGCACCATTTTGACCTGGTTAGAACAGAAAGTAGTGTTATAACAAAATAAACATAAAAACTTTATCACCTCTCACTCAATAATTGGACCATGAACTCTACTTCTGCGGATCAGAATGTCATCATGTCCTGTAGGTTGTAAGTTGGTTGATTTAAATTGCTTTTTGTAATTAATTTCCTGTAATGCTACAGTGCACCTTGGTTTTGTCAACACCTTAAATTGTTGCATCTCTGAAACCAAGTATTGAACTTATTTTTTAAGTGTGGCAGAGCACATCATTCTGCTGAAAGAGACACCTGCCATCAAGGAACATCATTTTATGAATAGGTGAATTTGTTCTGCAGAAATGTTTATTGTAGAATACAGTATGTCAGAGCAATATAGAAATAAATGTCAGGATCAAAAGTTTCCTGTGTCAAGCTGTTCATGCCAGCTTGTCTTTTTTTCTTCAGCGTATCTCTGGGTCATGTCTTCATCTGTCTTACATTGTTCAACAGTCTCCTCACATGGTAAATACAGGTGCCTTTAGCAGAGAACACACATCATCATGGGAGTGCATCCTTCCTGCAGGTTTAAGTGTCAAACCAATCTATCCTGTTGCTTTGATTGCTTATACAACAACAAAATAGTTTAAAATTAAAGTTTGACCAAGCACAGCTAGATGAACCATAAACACATTTGCATTTCATCTGTCTGAACAAACCAGCTGTCACTGCAGTTGTTTTTCAGCTTTGTGAATTCCAGTCGCTGATAATCAGTTTTAACCTCCTTGATCTTAGAATCTCTCAGGCCTTTATTACACACAATAAAAGCACTCAAAAGCAAACAGTGCAATATGCTGACATTAATACATCTATGGTAAATGAGGCTTGGACTTTGTAACTGCAGGAATGCATTGTTGGTTATTAAAGGCATTTCTTTATGTGCACATTTCTGTGAAAGAAACTTTGAAAGTTGGACATTTCTCCAAACTGCAGTAAGATTCTGACTTCCTTAGTTTGCTTCAGGATGATGTTTCCACATGACTCACCTGTCTAATGCAGTTAGCAATGAGGAGTCCACTATGTCATTTAGCCATGCATATGCACATTTAGTGCACAAACACACGGGCTTTAACTCAACCATGGCTAGATGATACTGTTGGGTTGTGATGGAATAAAGCTCCGTTTATTCATCTTTATACCACATGTCACTGAAAGCTCCTGAATTTGTCTGCTCATCCAAGGTTTCTTGGATCAAATCCCACCAAGCAGACAGACCTTTAAATGCTGACAAAGGATCAGAGGCTGGCACAGCCGAGGGGGGGCAGTGGGGCTTGTTAAGGTTCATTGTAGTGGAACTTGTTGCAGAACTGAGCTGGAAACCATGTGAGGAATTGTAAGCGTTATACAGAGAACGCAGAGATTTTCTACTGTGTCTGTGTTGTTGCTCTGAACATATTTAGTCATTAACAATAAAGAAATGTAAAAATGTATTTAAATTGGGACACTGATTAAAATCTGAGTGAAATTGCAAACTGCAAATCGTTTTGTATATTTTATTGAAAAAAACAGACGACACATTCATATAAAAATTACTTTTGACAGCTGCATTATGCAAAAGAGGAACATAAATCAACTCTGTACAGACATGAAGTTAGGCAGGAGTATTTCAGATGTGGACAGAAAGACAATAGTTGCATGTAAAAGATCACATTTCAGCCTGGTTTAAAAAAAATGGACATCAAACAAAACAATATAGACACTAATTCATCCCTCCAGTGAGTGTGTCTTCACTGCTCTGGAGTCCAGTGGCATCATGCTTTACTGCATCTGTTGCCTTACATTTCACTTGGTGAAGTAAGGCTTGAATGCTGGAATGCTCCATGAACATCACTGCACACTCTTCTTGATCTAATCTGAAGCTTACATGAAGTTTGGAAGTCTGCAGGTATTGATGCTGCAGAAAGCTGATGAGTTCTGTGTGTCTTTGTGTATGACTTGTTGTTTCCAGCTACTTCCACTTTATTATAATACCGACGACTGTGGAAATATTTAGTTGTGAAGAAATTTCATGGACTTGTTGCACAAGTGGCATCATGGTGCTATGATTGAATTCAATGAGCCACTGAAAGCGACTTCACAGATGTTTGTAAACACAGACTGCATGCCTTGGT
Organism: Pachypanchax playfairii; assembly: GCA_006937955.1. Classification (NCBI taxonomy): domain Eukaryota; kingdom Metazoa; phylum Chordata; class Actinopteri; order Cyprinodontiformes; family Aplocheilidae; genus Pachypanchax; species Pachypanchax playfairii. The sequence continues at coordinate 1,501,941 of SSNP01000125.1, read as the reverse complement.
GCTTGATTTTATATACCTGTGGCCATGAAATTGGTTGAATGACCTGAATTAAATCATTTGGAGGGGTTTACCTATCTATTAATGAAATATCTGCAATGAGAAATCTTGTACAGAGTTCTTGTGCTTAGCGACGGTTTGTGTGGCGTAGAGCTTCAATTTCCTAAAATAAAAACAACTCTGAAGGTTTATAGAGCGTGGCTGGAGGACCCTGCAGGGAGGAATCACAGCTCTTGAAGTTACTCCTGCATGTTTTCATAAGAAAACTTCCACTAACTCATGTGTGCAGTCTCCCTTTCATGTTGCAGAACAATGAGCCAGGTCGTAATACAGGAAGCAGATGGAAACCGACTGGCTCCAGTTTGTTTTGTGAGGAAAAACAGGACAATTAGACTGATATGACATCTGAGCTTGGGTTTGAAATAGAAACTATTGACACATGTGTTTACAGCTGTGTTCACATTCAGTATCCTGAATGCTCATAATGACGTTTCTGGCAACTTTCCTCGCTCACTGCTGTGTGTGTATGTGTGTTTCATTGTCAGCAGCTGCTCATTATGTCAGTGAGCAGCACTGCACTGAGCTGTGCGTCCTGAACATTTACAGAACCAATCTGCTCTCACTAAACACTCTGTGGCGAGTATTTTGTGTCATTCCAAGCACATAAATGAACCTAAATTAGTAGCTGTTGAGTCTATGTTTCCATCTGTGGAGCAGTCAAGTCGCTGAACTTGTGTTTAACGTGCAACAATCCGTTGATTGCAGCAGGGACATTATAATAACCTCAAACTACTAATACCTCTTGTCATGGTTCTATACCAGGTGGGGTTGTTTGCGAGCTCCAAGGTGACCCAAACTCCAAACACACACAGCGAGGAAACAACCTTGCAGTTTAACAGTGTTTAATTTTGTACAGTGCTCCAATATACACACAAACGTAAACTGTACACAAAGGATGAAACTCAGGACGGGACTGGTGCGGGACAGGAACGGTCCTGGGTTGTGAGAGAGAGAGAGGTTAGTGACAGGCTGTGATACCAGCTGCGGTGTGCGGGGATCGTGCTCGTTAAACTCACGGGATCGTGTTTGACGTCCGGTTGTGAGGAGGGATCCAGTGACACTGCCGCGGGGGTGGTGATCCAGACTGTCGGTGATAGTGTTTAGGAGGTCCGGGTCCGGATGCTGTATGTGCAGACGTGACTGCAGCAGGGGTGACAGCAGCGCGCTGACCGGGAAGGTGTGGATCAGAGGAAGCCAGAGACAGACAGGGAGCCAGAGGGAGAGAGCTGGTCGCGTAGCACCGCAACGGAGCTCTTGTGAATTCCAGGTGAAGCCAATCCTCACGATAAGCGGGTCGATTACCACGCTGAGGCGCTGTAGTCGGGAGAGGAGCTCCAGGACAGCGGGCTAAGCACAAGGAGAGAGAAGGCAGGTTAATCACTGCTAACATACGCTCTGGTTGATAATCACTGGCCACTCTGTACCACGAAATGTAGTGGAACAAACTGGCGTCTGTCTCTTGTTCCTCCTCTGCTTAAGTACCCAGCTCTCCTGAGCTGGGTAATGATCCACACCTGTCTTCACTGATCATCTGCTGCCACGCCCTGCAAAACAATTAGTGCACACACACCACCACCAGCAGCAGAGATCCTGACAGTACCCCCCCCCTTAACGGACGCCTCCTGGCGGCCGACCCAGCGACCCCACACCTGAAAAAAGCAAACAGTTAGTAGGGGCCCTAAACTGAGACGGGGCGGAGGACGGGGGCGAGGAGGGCCTGGCATGGACGGAGGAGGTGGAGGTGGTGGCTATTGCGGATGAAGTGGATGCGGCAGTCTTTTCAAAGTCAGTGATGAGGGTAGGGTCGAGTATCGCGGACCGGGGAACCCAAGACCGGTCCTCGAGGCCGTATCCCTCCCAGTCCACGAGATACTGACACCCACGACCCCGAGGACGGACTCCCACGATCCTACGCACTGTGAAGGCTGGGTGTCCATCTATGATACGGGGCGGAGGGGGCGGTGTGTCAGGGTTGAGGGGACTGGTGTGCACTGGCTTAATCTGTGAGACGTGAAAAACTGGGTGAATCCTGAAATTGTGAGGTAGTTTCAGCCGGAGGGTAGTGGGGCTGATCACGGCTTCCACCTCATACGGGCCCAGGAACCTGGGAGCTAGCTTCCTATTAGCTGCTTTGAATGGGAAATCCTGAGCAGATAACCAGACTTTCTGACCTGCTATGTATGTAGGTGCCGGGATCCTCTTCTTATCCGCCCGTCTTTTATTCTGGGCGGCCGTCCTCTGGAGGGCGTTCTGGGTCGTGGTCCAGATCCGACGAACCTTGCGGAGGTGGCCCTGCACAGAGGAGATAAGAGGATCCGGATGAGAGTCTGGGAGGAGAGAGGGTTGGAAGCCGTGACATACCTCGAATGGAGACAATCCTGTGGCAGTGGAAACGTGCGTATTATGCGCATACTCGACCCATGGGAGATGCAGGGACCAGGAGGTGGGGTTTAACGAGCACACACACCGAAGCTGGTTTTCGATCTCCTGATTGAGCCGTTCGCACTGTCCATTTGTCTGTGGGTGATATCCGGAGGTGAGTTTGGTCTTTGATCCTAGTGAGGTGCAGAAGTCCCTCCAGACCCGTGAAATGAACTGGGGCCCCCTGTCAGACAGAATCTCCGCAGGGATGCCGTGGAGCCTGACCACATGTTGCACGAGTAGATTGGCCGTCTCCTGTGCGGAAGGAAGCTTGGAGAGGGCAACCAAATGGCAAGCCTTGGAAAATCTGTCTATTATTGAAAGGATTACTGACTTGCCTTTTGATGGGGGCAGCCCCGTGACGAAGTCCAGCGACAGGTGGGACCAGGGTCTGGAGGGTATGGACAGTGGCTGAAGGAATCCGGCTGGTGGCTGATGTGAGGACTTGTTCCGGGTGCATGTGGAGCAGGCGGCAACATAGTCCTTGACGTCCTTATGCAGCGACGGCCACCAGAAATACCGC
>SSNP01000125.1:1484507-1498930 GCA_006937955.1 Pachypanchax playfairii | reverse complement strand
TGGCCATAGTGGAGTTTGGAGCGTGACTGTTTGAGGTTGTGGACAGGTGTCTTTTATACTGATAACGAGTTCACACAGGTGCCATTAATACAGGTAACGAGTGGAGGACCGAGGAGCCTCTTAAAGAAGTTACAGGTCTGTGAAAGCCAGAAATCTTACTTGTTTGTAGGTGACCAAATACTTATTTTCCACCATAATTTGCAAATAAATTCTTTAAAAATCAGACAATGTGATTTTCTGGATTTTTTTTCCTCATTTTGTCTCTCATAGTTGAGGTATACCTATGATGAAAATTACAGGCCTCTCTGATCTTTTTAAGTGGGAGAACTTACACAATTGGTGGCTGACTAAATACTTTTTTGCCCCACTGTATCAGTACAAATGTAAGGTAAATAATCTACAAGTAATTTATAGTGTTTCTCCCGGATTCTATTCCTTTATGACTTTCTTTTAATTACTTGATGAGAAGTTATAATGTAATACCTTTAAAAAAAAAAGACATTTAACGTAACACTTTGTTGTGATTAGGCCTGCACAAACAAAGTCAGTCAGAGATAAACAAAACAAAAAATATACTTTGTTTGATCAAGATATATTTTTGTCTCACCCCTGACAGTTGTGTGCTATTATTTTTTTATGCAAATAAAATATTAACACTATTGTTCTACTTTTCCCTCCTCTACAGGTTTCTGAATGTGTTACATGCCAGTCTGCCCAGCGTCACATTAAGGAGGCAGTACAGTACACCCCAATAAAGGTATTCCTTTATGGCATAAAACCTTATTTTGTATTTATTATATGATTTTTCTGTAAAGTACAAATACTAAGCATTTGCTGACTATTACTTTCAGAAGTAGAGTTTTGTACTTGACTATATTGCTGTCTGCATCCAGACGTTGATTCCTGTTTCTGTTTCCCTTTAGGTTTCACAACCATTTGAGTTGGTAGGGATGGATTTAATTGGGAAACTCCAACAAACAAAAAGTGGTGTGTAATTGTAATTATGTGTGTGTAATTATTGACTAATACACAAAGTGGGCACAGGCCTATGCAATAAAACCAAAGACTGCAGAGGAGGTTACAAACCAAATTTTGAATTTTGTATTGTCAGGTTCAGTGTTCTGTGTGCGGTGTTTTTTCTGTGTCGGGTGAGTCATCTGCTTGCAGAGAAGAGCTACGCTGGAGCGTGAGGTAGATTGATTACACCTGGCGGAGATCAGAGCTGATGAGGAGCAGGGTGCTATTTAAGCATGAAGCAGACGTTCATTCAGCGCCTGGTTGTTGACCTACATGGTAGCGCCTTTGTTCCATCCTAGTGATTCATTCCCAGTGATTTTCATGATACCTGTTGAGATTTTCCAAGAGTGTTTTTTCCCCTGTGTTCAACTAACCTGTTGTCTTCAGGATTTGCGTCACCCTGCTCCTTGTGTGTTTCCGAGGATCCTTCTGTGTCCAGCGTCTGATCTCCCTGAGTCGTGTCTACCTTCCTCCAGCGATCTCACCCGAGCTGGACTCACCACCTCCCTGCACAGCACCGCACTGAACCTGTCCTCCTCCCGAGAGTTACCTGCTTCAAACTCCTGTGAGTCATTCTTCATCTCCCCTCCCTGCAATATCTCCTGTGCATATCTACCGTCTCCAGCACTAACTCTCATCTCCCCTTGCAGTCCCGAGAACCACCTGACGCACCAGATCACCGAGCACATTTACCACTGTATATATATAATCACCTGTTCACTTTGCACCCGAGAACTGTGTCTGAGTCTGAGTCCAGCATGTGGGTCAACAAGCTGACAGAGCCCGTGACAGAACAACCAGGCCAGTCAGACCCAGCGGACTCAGCCAGACCACTGCTGACTGGAACGCAGGAACTCCTAGCTAGACACGAGGCTGTACTAAACTCTTTGTGTGAGCGACAGCAGTTTAACCACCAGAGATTAGAGGACATTGCAGGACTACTTCAAAGCATGCACTCTCAGCTGTCTGCTCTTTCTCAGCCTCCTCCACAGCCTGCGTCAGCACCACCAGAGCCTGATCCTCCGACTCCGGCGGCGTGCGCTCCCGTGAGCAATGTGACTCTGCCCAACCCTGAGGGTTTCGCCGGGGAGTCAGGTAAAGGAGCCGGTTTTCTGCTTCAGTGCTCCCTGATGTTTTGCCGGTCCCCTCAGTCTTTTCCAGATGACGCCTCCAAGATTGCTCACATCATCGGCCTTCTAACGGGACGTGCGCTCCGATGGGCGGAGGCCAAGTACAGCTATTCCCTCATTCAACGCACGTCCATGGAGGCTTTCATCAAAGACTTTGAACGGACCTTCACCTAGAGAAAACCCGAGTCCGAGATCACCCATCAACTTCGCCATATTAAGCAGGGAAAGAGGTCAGTGGGTTCCGGTGGTGCTGGGCCATCCATGGTTAAAGACGCATAATCCCCACATCAACTGGGCGGAAGGTAATATTGACTCTTGGAGTTTGTTCTGTTTGTCCCAGTGTCTGCGCTCTGCTCTCGCCAGATCCGCATCCCCGCACAGACGAAGAGATACCGGACATCACCCGAGTTCCCCGAGAGTACCACGATCTGAGTCAGGTATTTAGTAAAGCCCGAGCTGTATCTCTTCCTCCTCACAGACCGTATGACTGCGCCATTGACCTGTTCCCCGGAGCCCCCCTGCCATCTAGCCGGCTCTACAACATCTCCCGCCCGGAGCGAGAGAGTATGGAGCGGTACATCAAGGAGTCACTAGAGGCAGGCATCATCCGCAGATCAACATCACCTCTAGGGGCAGGATTCTTCTTTGTGTCTAAGAAAGATGGTTCGTTGCGACCCTGCATAGACTTCAGAGGACTCAATCAGATCACGGTAAAGAACAGATATCCTTTACCTTTGTTGGCTTCAGCTTTTGAGACTGTGCAGGGAGCAACCATATTTACCAAACTGGACCTACGCAACACTTACCATCTGGTCCGCATCAGAGAGGGAGATGAGTGGAAGACAGCCTTTAAGACCCCCCTGGGGCATTTTGAGTACATGGTCATGCCATTCGGGCTCACCAACGCCCCCGCTGTCTTCCAGGTCTTCATTAATGATGTGTTGAGAGATTTTTTAAATGATTTTGTTTTCGTGTATCTTGACGACATACTAATCTTTTCTTCCGAGGCTGAACACAAGGTCCATGTCCGTCAGGTGCTCCAACGCCTCCTCGAGAATCGGCGCTTCGTCAAGGCGGAGAAGTGCGAGTTCCACGTCTCCTCTGTCGGATTCTTGGGGTTCATTTTTGGAGACGGACATGTTAAACCTGATCCCGTTAAGGTACAGGCAGTGATGGACTGGCCCACACCCACTACACGTAAGCAGCTCCAGAGTTTCCTGGGTTTTGCTAATTTCTACCGCAAGTTCATGCCATATGGCATGGTCACATTGTTGGTGCAGTAGAAGCCAGGATTTTGTTTGTGTTTTGAAAATTGACAATTTCGTTATAGATTTTATATGTGTAGGAAGACAGTTCCACAGATTAGTTCCTTTCACAGAAAAAACATTTTGAGCGAATGATGTTTTACAGAATGGAACTTTACAGTTACCATGAGTAGCAGCTCTTTTAGATCTAGTAGTTTCCAACCTGTTTACAAATTTACAAAGAGGCTGAGGTGCAAATCCACGCAAACATTTAAAAACCAACTGTATATATTTAAAATTAACAAAATTACTAAAGTTTAAAATTTTATATTTACTTAAAATAGTGACAGTGGTGGTATCGAATGGGCTTTTTAACTAAGATTTTTAGGCCACGATTATAAAGCCTTTCTATAGGCTTAAGGGTAGATTGGCAAGTCTGGGACCAGACAGTAGTGCAGTACGACCAGTGGGACAAGATCATAGTATCCAGAAACACATGAGCACACTTAAATGTTAAACAGCTCCTGATCATTCTGAAACAATTCATACTAGTCTTCAATTTTCTCGAGATGCTCTTGATATGAAGTTTAAAGTTTAAATGTGAATCTAAAATAATACCCAGATATTTTTCTTGTTGTACCTGTTCGATGTTTTCATCATTCATTTTAATGTTAAGGTTATTTGTTTTCTGGTTTCTTTTTATTGAAAAATACATAGATTTGGTTTTCTTAAAATTTAATGTTAAACATGATCTGCTCAGCCAATTTTATACTTTCTCAAGGCTTTTTGTCAGTGCACAACCGATAACTGCGGGGGTCTTGCCAGACACATACTCAACAGTATCATTGGCATACATCTGAAGGCCAACTTCAGGAAATACCTTAGGCAGTTCGTTAACATACAGGCTGAAAAGAATAGGCCCCAGTATAGTTCCCAGAGGGATTCCGGTCTTAATTTTACATGGAGTGGATTTTACATTATTAATGACTACACATTGTTCCCTGTCTTTTAGATATGACTCAAACCATAATAATGACATATTAAAGAATTTTAGTTTTGAGATAAGCCGTAAGGAGGCTATGATTTGCAGTATCAAATGCCCTCTTTAACTTACTATACTTTTATATGTCATTACATAAAGTATACTTTTACTGTAAATGAAAATAAAACTGTATTTAATTTAACTGTTAATGAAAATAAAACTATATTTAATTTAGTTTGATTTTCAACATTTCAGAAAGAGTGCATGCACTGCATGCTGGGAAATCTGCAGCTTCATAACTATTTTTACTAATCTGGCAGATCACAGAGTACAACTGAACCCTGCAGGGGACATGGTGAGAAAATATTTTTAAGGTGAGAAAACAAAACAAAAAAAAAATAAATAAACACATTTTGCATTATCTCGAGGAAGTTTTGAAAAGCCTCTACTTCCAGTCTGCTGCAAAATTAGCTTCGGTAGCTGAGTGAAGCTGCTCTCCACCAACAGAAAACTTCAACGTACTGAATCTGTAAGTGTTAGTGCTCCGTTCCTGCACTTTTGTGCTGTTTTAGATTTGGAGGTAAGAGTTTCACTTACAGTGACGTCACAAGGTCATTCAGAGGTCATCAGCCTGGAGTGGTGAGTTTTAACTTGTTTACGCTGCGCATAATTTTTCTCTTATTTGCGTATTTGACCGACCACAAATAATCCTATAAATATAACCAACATTATTCTTTATACTAGTGAAGATTCTTCCTGTCGATCAGCCTAATGGTGGGTTTCGATTCAGTTTTTAAAACTAGGTCAAAACATGCCCGGCTTTTACGTTTTATTGATTGAATAACATGCGATTAACACCTTTTAATACAATGCAGTGCAAACTGTAATGAAGCGCTAAATTGATAAATATACAGTATATGAATATTAAATAACATGGGGCGGCCGTGGTTCAGGCGGTAGAGCGGGTCGTCTGGTAACCTTGGGCAAGACACTTTGCCCATTTGGTGTTGGTCGGAGGGTGAATGACAAACTGTAGTGTGAAGCGCTTTGGGGGTCGTAGGACCTGAGTAAAGCGCTATACAAGTACACGCCATTTACCATTTTTTTTACTATGTCCCCAGCAGTCTTCAAACCACACTCAAGTTTATTGTTATTGTCCCCACCACTTTTAAAAACAAACTGACGCCCTTGCACAAACACACATACACACATTTCCTTCTGTTACATAATGTCAATTAATTCTTATCCTCAAGAATTGGAGATGTGGACGTGACAGTTGTGTCTGGTTGGATTCTCGTCTTGGTCTAATTTGGCTTCCATTTATTTGTCACTTCATGGAGGACACATGTAATCCACTTAATGAGCTGTAAAGCTTGTAAGGATGTCAACACTTTATTATGGATGAAGAACATGATAGAAAACCCTCATCATCTTTTTCACAACACAGTAACTCAACAGCAGAGTGTCTTCAGTCAGAAGCTTCTTCAGATAAACACAGACACTGCAGGAGATCCTTCCTGTCTACAGGTAGAACCCTCTATAATGATTCTCTGTAGAAGAACTGAGTTACAACATCTAACTTTCCTTCGAATAAAGTTTTATTTAAGTAAACTGAGTTTTTTTTCTCTCAAACTTGTTCTTGATACCATATATTTAATCTCCTGAAGTGACCAGCAACTCAAAACCAGACGCAAAAAGAAAATCGCTGACTCGTCTAATTTGTAAATTATGACATTATTCATCATTTGTGTATCTGTTTTGGTCAGTTCAGTATATTACCTGCACGTAATGCAGGTGTGCAAGACTTCACCATCTGGAGGTAATAAGGGCACCGTATCAGAAGTAAAGTAACACCTTTAAACACCTACTTAAAGGTATACTTACCCCCCCCCTCCCTGGATACAGTCTGAGATTTAAAAAATAACATGAGAAATGGGAGTGACTGGCGGACTAACCCCTCCTTTCCACCGGATGCGTCAGCAACACGTTACTGCAGCAGCACGTAATACGCAGCTGATACATACCGCTGTAGTCAATAGAACCCTTTCCACCGCATCCGTCAGCAGCACGAGTCGAACACGTCTCAGGAGCGACATCTCGCGGCACATACGCGCCGGTTCTATTTTTTACGCGCTACGCGTCTGAAACGCGTCACAAGTTCGACATTTTGGAAAGATGAAGACGTCTAGCTTGAAGATCGAGGTTGAAAAACAGTTGAAAAGCAGTTTCTCACAACCTTGTTTGATTGAGGTGTGGTGAAGCAGAGACAACTGCTGAGCAATGGCTCTCCACTATTGGGTTTTGTAAACCCCCGCTTTAAAAAAAAATGGTAAATGGCATGTACTTGTATAGCGCTTTACTCAGGTCCTATGACCCCCAAAGCGCTTCACACTACAGTTTTTTTGTCATTCACCCATTCACACACACGTTTGGTGATGATGAACTACACACATGTTGTAGCCACAGCTGTCCTGGGACACACACTGACAGAGGCGAGGCTGCCAGACACTGGCGCCGCCGGACCCTCCGGCCACCACCAAACAGGCAAGGTGGGTTAAGTGTCTTGCCCAAGGACACAACGGCCAGGCAATATCTGGGCAGAGCAGGGAATCGAACCAGCGACCTTCCAGTTACCAGACGACCTGCTCTACCGCCTGAGCCACGCCGCCCCAAACCGAAATATGCTCCGAGGGAGCAGCCCTCTGGATCTTTAAATGTCCTTCATATTTACATAAAACACAAACCTTTTGGAGCCATGTTGTAGTTTTTTTTCTGCTTGTTGTTGTGTATACTGTCGAAGTCACGCGTGGTTTTGCTAATTCTCGCGTGACTTTGAGCTCTTTCAATGACGGTTGCTTCCCTGCTGCTACGCGTCTGATACGCACCCGGTGGAAAGGACCGAGCAGCAGAATACGTGAGCTAGACGTGCTGCTGCAGTAACGTGCTGCTTACGCATCCGGTGGAAAGGAGGGGTTAGCCAACGCTATTAGCTCCAGTTACATCGTGTGACTCTGCAAACAGGTGCAGCTGCGCGCGCGCGACCACACTACCGTTTCAAGCCGATGGTTTGTGCTGCAGCGCCTTCAGCATCTTAGAATGGAACCTGTCCCTTTTGTTGTTGATCAAAGCAAAAGCTAAATTTTGATTAGCTCATGTAATATCTGTGATTCAGCCTCATGTGCGGCTGCACGAGCAACCGCTGCACATTATTGTCTGCACAAAAGCATGTTTCAGAGAGGTGTCCAAGGTATAAATCAAAGTATCTCAGTATGAAGAGAAAACCCTTCAGTAATGTGCTAAAAACATGTTTTCACAAAGTCACAAACACTATAATGAACTCTGATAATGGCCGTATACACTTCCTGTTCAAACTCACTCACTACTGAGTGGAGGTGTGGCCGAGACGCTGCTTTTTTTATATCCCATAATGGCGGAATCCTGTCATCACGTTTAGAGAAAATAAGGTTTCAGCCAATAGCAATGCCTGATTCAAATTCAAGTGCAGTGTAACGTTTTAACCTGAAGAGGGCGCTCCACTAATATGTAATTGGTCCGTCATCAAATTTGACGTGGAAATGATCGGGTGCGGCTCCGGTGTCAGACCCTTCTGCATTTGAACATAATGCAGGAGGATCTGATTGGTCAGGCTACCAATTGATATGGAAAAACTAAAAATGTGATATTTCACAAGTAAATCATTACTGTTATTTACTAAAGGAGAACTTGTAGCATATATTTTAAGAAGTTGTGAGGAATTTATTGTCAGTATATTGGAAATTTAGACCAATCTTGTAGCAATGTTACTACAATTTATTACAACTACTACAAACCTAACTTATTCAAAGTCGATGGTATCATTAGAATTTTCCCAATTTTTTCATAATTTCTGGCAGAGTAATCTATCAAAAATGTTTAGTTTTTTTTTTTTTAAAAAAGTCACCAGTTTAGTCTACGTATATGACTGTAAGTTATATGATTATGATGTCAAACAATCTGTAGACCATGTAGCAAAACTAATAATGCCACCAATATTATTGATATGATATTGATTATGTCATGCCATGAGACAAAACTATAAAAATTTGTGTATATATTGTACAGATTTCCAAGAGATGACACACACAAAATATATAATGTAAATATCTATCTATCTATCTATCTATCTATCTATCTATCTATCTATCTATCTATCTATCTATCTATCTATCTATCTATCTATCTATCTATCTATCTATTGTGTGTGTACACTTGTAGTTGCTAGATATTTATACAGCTACTTTATTATAATTTTTTTTCTTTGTTTTGTATTCATTTATTAGGTGCTAGAGGGAGACGTACTATACACATATTTATACATATACATATGTATAAAATATGTTTATGTATATTTAATATATATATGTGTGTCTGTGTATATTTATTTATAAAATATAGATGTGTGTATATATATGTGTATGAAATTAAGTACTTTATGGTGATTTTACTAACCCTCCCAAGCCATTTGTCATTGTTTACTGCCTCTTTCAAACTAGCGGCCAACTTCGGCCACACTGGCCAATGTAAAAAGCCTGGCATGTCCCCTCTAAAAATATAAACTCATTGTGCTCAAATAACAAAAACAAGACTCATAAATGTAGGCAGGACTATTAGACACTCATTTATAGAGTTTATCAGAAAAAAAAAAGAAAAAAGTTGATTTGGGGGTAAGTTGCACTTTAAACCAAAACTGACAGTAAGCAAAACAGAACCAGGAGTATTAATTCTGAGATGTGTACAGAGCTGAGCACAAGGATTACTGAAGCAACAGTACAATATAATATAATACAATAAAACTAGGCAGAGTTGAAATACAGAATCCCAGACATTATGGCACCTCAATGTGATTTACAGTGTTTACAGTTTCTCAATTGCTAAGACACATTTTTTGAAAGCTGCTCTCATTTTCTCTGAACTTTGAACACAAAATCCAATTTTCAAGCTACATTTACAAAACCAAACTTTCACCTCAAATAGTTCAATCTGTGCTCAAAACTGAACTTTGTTGTCAAATTGTGCCCCGAGTCAAAAATTAAATACACTACTGAGCAGTCACTAAACACTACATAGAAAAATTGAAAACACAATGCTCAGGACAGAAAGCTGGAGAAAATTATGTTTATTGTTCACTGTAGGCTGTTGCAAAACAAAAAACCTGTGCATTTAGCACTTTTACAAGGAAAACAGAAATCTTGTGCAATTACACATAACACCTGTCACAAACAAAGAAATCCTATGTGTTTGCCACTTGTAAACCCACGTAGAAATACATGTAAAGTACAAAAACATGCAAATTAGTGCATTACTCAACCACAGCATCATGTCTCCATACTTGGAGTACAGGTGGAGTACATGCAGTACAGGTGCATCACAATGAAAATGTGTTGAGAAGATGTGTCTAAACAGGTGAAACGTGCTTATGGTTTTGCCAAAAGAGTGATTGATTCAATCAGTGGGTTTGGGTAACTGAGAATTTGGTTCAGACAATGAGGTTTAGTGTTTTAGCAATTGAGAAAAACTGTAAAGATGGATTATCACCTGTTTTACTTGGTTGAGCTACATGTGACAAACTGGTATGAATTTGAGGGTAAAACAGTGTTTGTAACAGTTCAGTGACTTTATCTGGGATTCTGGATGCGTTATTGTAACATATCAGGTTTGATACTGGAAGCTTGTCTAGATTTATTGCTTTTATTGTGTGTCTATTCAACCAGCATAGAAAATCCAGCTTTCATTTAATCAATAAATGATACAGAATAACTAAATAAAAGTGTTCTATAGTCATCCTAAAGTATTTGCACTGATGTTTCAGGTATTTCAGAAATCAGAACAGATGTTGCCTCTCTCTCAGTGACTGCAGGAGATAAACATCAGCTTCCTGCGACCCTGAACAGGAATCAGCAGGTACAGACTGGGAACAGGTCAGCCATTCATGTGAGATAGTACAATGCTGACTTCTAGTGGAGAAGTTAACTCATTACAGCTTTTTTCTCCTCCTGAGGAAACCTAAACACAGTTTGTAGGAAAAAAAACTATATTAAACTGCAAATAAAAAGTTTGTGTACATACAGAGTGGAGAGAATCTAACAGACCTTAAATTATTTAAAATCAGAACCATCAGAACTCAAACAACAACTCTTACAAGGACATTTTGACAGTGATACACGTCCTGCTCTGGTCAAACCAACAAAATGGTAAACAAATTGCATTGAAACAAGAAGTTTTGACAGTATTAGATTTGAGTACAGGAATACTTCAGGAATGACCTGGATCTTATTCATCATCCATCTTCTGTTGCTTATCCAGAAGTAGATCACAGGAACAGTTAAAGCAGAGATCCTCTGGCCTGAAAATCTGGTGTGTCTGCCGTCGCATTTACTGAAAACGTATCAATTTTCTTAGGTGACTTAGCACATTGGAACTTATTACAGCATGAAAGTAAGTTGTTGCTTGTGTAAACTTGTGCCACAGATTTTGCTGCATCAGACTTTCAATAATAACAAGCAGTCACGACCGTGTTGTTGTCAGTAGTTCCAAACAGGTTCCTGCTGCTGGTCCAAGAATATCAGACTTACTGTCATTTAAAGGGATAGTTCAGTATTTTTCACATGAATCTGTATGGCATCACCGTCTGCAGTCTCGCGCAGACACACTGACTTACCCCCGACAGCGTCCTGTGAGCCGAGTTTTCATCCAGTTTTGGTCAAAGCGAAAGTAGTCCCGGCAGCTGTCCTGGGGTCAGCAAAGTAAAACGTTTTTCTTCCCAAAACAGTGTGTGTGTTCGAATGAGTGAGTTATTTGCATAACAAAACCCTGGTAGTCCAAAAAGTCACACCTTGTAATTGCCTGGGACTACTTTCTCTCAAATGCGATCAGTGCGCTCTGTCACTGCTAACAGCTGTGCGCACTAGCCAACAACTTTCATCAGTTGTTCGTCAGTGTTTACAGAGTACAGACCTGCGACGCTTACGAGCTGGTTCGAGAGCTAGAGCGAGAAGTTCATCAGCTTCTAAAGAAATATATGTTTATTTGAAAAAATGGTGCGCACTTGCGACTATCCAGACTGTACCAACAAAGATGTGAGTGAGTCTCCTCACACATCGGGTCCAGCTGGTCTGGGACGCTTCTTCCAGTTTATTTTCGGGACGTGGAAAAAAGTCTCCAAGACACCCCCATTCAGGAGCGCAGGTAGATCATTATTGTTGGTGATGCAAACAGATGCTGACGCGCCGGCCTCCTCGTCAATTGAGAGGTCTTGCATCTGGGGCATAACGAGGTCCCATTCGTGGCAACAGTAGCATTCCACCTCGGTCTGCATTACCTCGCACTTGAAACACGTACACCACCATTTGTCCATCACCTGAGGTCTTGCAGCTCCAGCTGCGGCTTCACCTTCCACCTCTCTGTCCACCCTCTCTCTCTCTCTCTGCCCGTTCTACTTCCATCTGATGAATTTCAGCATCCGTATATTCGGGTTCATATAGATATCCCCTTGGTTGTGTGCTGAAATCAATGCTTTCATCGTCGCTGTAGTCAGACATGGCGCCGTTAACTTCCCAAACACTAAACTAAGTGGCTGAAACAGGTAGCCTAAGCTACCTGTCACCTAGCGGTTGCAGTGCGCACTGATCGCATTTGAGAGAAAGTAGTCCCAAGCAATTACAAGGTGTGACTTTTTGGACTACCAGGGTTTTGTTATGCAAATAAATCACTCATTCGAACACACACTGTTTTGGGAAGAAAAATGTTTTACTTTGCTGACCCCAGGACTGCTGCCGGGACTACTTTCGCTTTGACCAAAACTGGACGAAAACTTGGCTCACAGGACGCTGTCGGGGGTAAGTCAGTGTGTCTGCACAAGACTGCAGACGGTGATGCCATACAGATTCATGTGAAAAATACCGAACTATCCCTTTAACTGAAGACCAACATTTCACCACATCACTATGGGTCAGAATGAATACAGTACATACATTTCTTTGCAAAAATGCACGTATATGGAAAAGGAAAAACAAATATATATTTCTGCTTTTATTTCTCATTACGCCAGTTTTGGTCCTACATAGTATTTAGAGTTAAAAACACTCAAATGTATATTTATATTCTGAGAAGATTGTATAAATGATTTCTGAAAGACAGAAATTGCTTTGTAAAATATGAATTCCTCCTGCTTCTCCACTTCTCATGTGCCTGTCATGGTTTGAACCAGGTGGGGTTGTTTGCGAGCTCCCAAAGTGACCCAAACTCCAAACACACACAGAGCGAGGAAACAGCTTTCAGTGTAACAGTGTTTATTATGATACCGTGCTCCAATATATACACAGGTGAATAATAAATGTGCACGAAGAAACTCAGGACGGGACTGGTGCGGGACAGGAACGATCCTGGGTTATGAGAGAGAGAGAGGTTAGTGACAGGTGGAGATACCAGCTGCGGCGTGCGGGGATCGTGCTCGCTTAACTCACGGGTTCGTGTTTGACGTCCGGGTTTGAGGAGAGATCCGAGGATGCTGCCGCAGGGGTGGTGATCCAGACTGTCGGTGTTCGTTGTGTGAGATCCTGGTCCGGGTGCTGTGTGCGCAGACGTGACTGCGACAGGGGTGACAGCAGCGCGTTGACCGGGAAGGTGTGGACCAGAGGAAGCCAGAGACAGACAGGGAGCCAGAGGGAGAGAGCTGGTCCCGTGACACCGCAACGGAGCTCTAGTACGTTCCAGGGTGAAGCCAATCCTCACTATGAGCGGTTCGATATCCACGCTGAGGTTCTGCTGTCGGGAGAGGAGCTCCAGGACAGCGGGCTAAACACAGGGAAAGAGAGGGCAGGTTAAACACTGCAGAAATCACTCTGGTCATAAATCACTGGCCACTCTGTTACCACGAAATGTAGTGGAACAAACTGGCGTCTGTCTCTTGTTCCTCCTCCGCTTAAGTACCCAGCTCTCCTGAGCTGGGTAATGATCCACACCTGTCTTCACTGATCACTGCTGCCACGCCCTGCAAGACAATTAGTTCCAAACACCACCACCAGCAGCAGAGATCCTCACAGTACCCCCCCCCCCTTAACGGACGCCTCCTGGCGGCCGACCCAGCGACCCCACACCTGAAAAAAGCAGAGTGTTAGTAGGGGCCCTAAACTGAGACGGGGCGGAGGACGGGGGCGAGGAGGGCCTGGCACGGATGGAGGAGGTGGAGGTGGTGGCAATAGCGGACGATGTGGAGGCGGCAGACTTCTCGAAATCAGTGATGAGGGAAGGGTCGAGTATCGCGGACCGGGGAACCCAAGACCGGTCCTCGAGGCCGTATCCCTCCCAGTCCACGAGGTACTGACACCCACGACCCCGAGGACGGACTCCCACGATCCTACGCACTGTGAAGGCGGGGTGTCCATCTATGATACGGGGCGGAGGGGGCGGTGTGTCAGGGTTGAGGGGACTGGTGTGCACTGGTTTGATTTGTGAGACGTGAAACACTGGATGAATACGGAAATTACGAGGTAGCTTCAGCCTGAGGGTAGTGGGGCTGATCACGGCTTCCACCTCGTAGGGGCCCAGGAACCTAGGGGCTAGCTTCCGGTTTGCTGCCTTAAACGGGAAGTCCTGGGCAGACAACCAGACTTTCTGACCTGTGACATACGTGGGGGCCGGGATCCTCTTCTTGTCCGCCCGTTTCTTGTTTTGGGCGGCCGTCCTCTGTAGGGCATTCTGGGTCGCAGTCCAGATCCGCCGGACCTTGCGGAGGTGGCCCTGTACAGAGGAGATAAGAGGATCCGGGTGAGAGTCTGGAAGGAGAGAGGGTTGGAAGCCGTGACATACCTCGAAGGGAGACAATCCGGTGGCAGTGGAAACGTGCGTATTGTGCGCATACTCGACCCAAGGGAGATGCAGGGACCAGGAGGTGGGGTTAAGCGAGCACACACACCGCAGCTGGTTCTCGATCTCTTGGTTGAGACGTTCACATTGTCCGTTTGTCTGTGGGTGATAGCCAGAGGTGAGTTTAGTCTTGGATCCCAGTGATGA
>SSNP01000125.1:1388570-1482879 GCA_006937955.1 Pachypanchax playfairii | reverse complement strand
ATAGTGCTGAAACCTTTGATGAACCGTCTATAGAAATTGGCAAACCCCAGAAACCTCTGTAGTTCCTTCCTAGACTGAGGGACCGGCCATTCCTCCACCGCCTTGGTTTTGGCTGGGTCTGGCCGGACGTGTCCACCTTCGAGGATGAAGCCTAGGAAGGACACAGAGGTTACGTGAAACTCACATTTCTCAGCCTTGACAAACAGTCGGTTCTCCAGCAACCGCTGGAGAACCTGACGTACGTGGCGTTGATGTGTCTTCATGTCGGGGGAGAAGATAAGTATGTCGTCCAAATATACTGACACAAACTTATTCAAAAAGTCTCTTAGTACATCATTAATGAGGTTTTGGAAAACTGCCGGTGCGTTGGTCAATCCAAAAGGCATCACCATGTACTCGTAATGGCCTATGGGGGTCTTGAATGCGGTCTTCCACTCATCTCCCTCTCTGATGCGCACCAGGTGATAGGCGTTGCGCAGGTCGAGTTTAGTGAAGATCCTAGCCTGGTGCGCGGGCTCGATGGCTGCAGACAAGAGAGGGAGAGAGTATTTGTTTTTGACCGTTATGTTATTGAGACTCCTGTAGTCGATGCAGGGGCGCAGGCTCTTGTCTTTCTTCTCAACGAAGAAAAACCCTGCGCCCACTGGTGATGAAGATGGCCGTATCAGTCCGTTCTTAAGGGATTCCGTGATGTACTCCTCCATGGCTAGCCGCTCCAGGCGTGAAAGACTAAACAAGCGGCCTGAAGGCAGCGGGGCTCCAGGGAGGAGGTCAATGGCACAATCGTACGGGCGATGCGGTGGGAGTGAGACAGCCTGTTCTTTACTGAATACCTGTCCCAGGTCGTGGTAGCAAGGGGGTACCCGGGACAGGTCTGGTGGGGTGATGTGAGGCTCCTTACCTGGTGTGCTGGCTGGTGTGGCTGACCTTAAGCAGCTGCGCAGGCACGGCTCGCTCCATGCGACGATGGCCTGCTGCTTCCAGTTGAACTGGGGATTATGTAGGGCCAGCTACGGAAATCCAAGAACCAGGGGAGCCTCTGTGGTGGGAAAAACGAGAAAGGAGATGGTCTCAGTATGATTACCTGACACAGTGAGGGTAATGGGCTCCGTGCTGTGTGTGATCCGAGACATTGTGCTGCCGTCCAGAGCAGTGACGTTCAGGGGTCTGACCAGAGGCCTGGTAGCGATCCTACCCTGTTTGACCAGCCTGGGGCTAATCAGGTTCTGCTCGGATCCTGAGTCTACACGGTGCAGGTAATAGGCTCACTGTGTAGTCTATGGATGGCGGCAGGTAACATCATACGGGGCTTTTGCTTTTCTGGGCCCGTCAGGACCCCTACATTCACTGACGGGCCTAATCTTTTGGCGTCTCAGGGCAGGCACAGACTTCGTGGTGCGGCGACCCGCAGTACGTACATGACCCAGCTTCTCGGCGGCGTCTGCGCTCCTTAGCGCTTAGTTTAGCCTGCCCGAGTTGCATGGGTTCAGGAGAAGGGAGTCGTCTGTGGGGTGGCTGCCATCTAGGGGTAGGTGCCGGCCCTATATGTCTGCTAGCGTGGATGGGTTCAGGTGCTTGTGCACGTCTGGGGGAAGAGTGCCATCTAGTGTTGCTAGCGTGGACGGGTTCAGGTGCTTGTGCACGTCTGGGGGGAGAGTGCCATCTTGTGTTAGATGCCGGACTTACGTGCACTGGTGAGGAGGAAGCGGAACTGGTTGTATGGCGTACCCGGAAGTGCCCTCGAGTCCGTCGGTCTAACCGGGTCGTTAGACTGATGAGCCCATCGAGTGTCCTTGGTTCCTCCCGGCTAGCGATGTCTTCTTTTAAACTCTCCGGGAGGGCGTTGTGGAACACACTCCAAAGGGTCTCGTCAGACCAGCTAGTGCGGGCAGCCAAGGTCCGGAACTCGAGGGCGAAGTCAGCCATGTGTTGTGGACGGGGACGAAGGGCGAGCAGCTCCCGCATAGCGTCCTCCTTCGTTCCTCCGTCCGAGAACGTTGCGGTGAATGCCTCGAGAAACTGGGGATATGAAGAGGTTTCGAGAGGATGAGTGTCAATGTAAGCGTCTGCCCACCTGAGAGCCTTGTCCCTAAGCCAGCCGATGATAAAGGAGGTCTTGCTGGCGTCGGAACGGAAGGCTTGCGGAGCCCGGCTAAAGATGATCCGGCACTGCCGGAGGAACCCTCTGCAGTTCTTCGGTTCTCCGTCGAAGGGTGCCGGCTCAGGAATGGCAACCTGCTGGTAGCCGGTATCCTCAGGTGGGTCAGGACGCGCCGCCGCTGCTGCTGCTGCTGCTGCAGGAGGAGGAGACTGACTGCGGGAAAGGCGAGACATGACACTGGTAAGTTGCTGTGTTAAACTGTGGAGCTCCGTTGACAAGTTAGCTTGAGTCCTCGCTATCTCCTGCATGAAGGCGTCATGCCGACCCAGCAGTATCCCCTGCTGGGTGAGTGCGGTCTGGAGCTGGGTCTGGGAGCTCTCTTGGCCAGTTTGTTCTGTCATGGTTCGAACCAGGTGGGGTTGTTTGCGAGCTCCCAAAGTGACCCAAACTCCAAACACACACAGAGCGAGGAAACAGCGTTCAGTGTAACAGTGTTTATTATGATACCGTGCTCCAATATATACACAGGTGAATAATAAATGTGCACGAAGAAACTCAGGACGGGACTGGTGCAGGACAGGAACGATCCTGGGTTATGAGAGAGAGAGAGGTTAGTGACAGGTGGAGATACCAGCTGCGGCGTGTGGGGATCGTGCTCGCTTAACTCACGGGTTCATGTTTGACGTCCAGGTTTGAGGAGAGATCCGAGGATGCTGCCGCAGGGGTGGTGATCCAGACTGTCGGTGTTCGTTGTGTGAGATCCTGGTCCGGGTGCTGTGTGCGCAGACGTGACTGCGACAGGGGTGACAGCAGCGCGTTGACCGGGAAGGTGTGGACCAGAGGAAGCCAGAGACAGACAGGGAGCCAGAGGGAGAGAGCTGGTCGCGTGACACCGCAACGGAGCTCTAGTACGTTCCAGGGTGAAGCCAATCCACGCTGAGGTTCTGCTGTCGGGAGAGGAGCTCCAGGACAGCGGGCTAAACACAGGGAAAGAGAGGGCAGGTTAAACACTGCAGAAATCACTCTGGTCATAAATCACTGGCCACTCTGTTACCACGAAATGTAGTGGAACAAACTGGCGTCTGTCTCTTGTTCCTCCTCCGCTTAAGTACCCAGCTCTCCTGAGCTGGGTAATGATCCACACCTGTCTTCACTGATCACTGCTGCCACGCCCTGCAAGACAATTAGTTCCAAACACCACCACCAGCAGCAGAGATCCTCACAGTGCCTAGTTCAGCTCTGGGGCGCTGGAGAAATTGCCCTCAGGAGGCGGGCTCGAAATAACCAATAGCAGATCTGCAATTCCAAATGGAAGAACTTAATGTAGCCAATCAATGCCGAGAAAATAACTACACGAAGGGCGATTTTTGAAGCGCCCCAAACCACGTTAAGTACCGTGATATTATCCACTATCAAACAGCCGTTAAATGAGAAAGGAAAGCTGTCTGTGAGGCTTCACTCAAAGCTAGCTGGATGTAGCTAGCCTAACTCAGTATTTTGTTTTCCGTGACTACTTTTAAAACAAGCAGCTCTGATCCTACCTGGATGGTTACAGGAGTGAGGAGAGAAACATCTGTTGGAAAAAATAAAGAAGAGCACACCAGGAGATACATGGGTAACGAAAGTAAGCACTAGGAGCGCAGACCTCTGCCAAGTGGACATATTGTAGAAAGTACTATGTCTGTATCCTTAAAAAAATTTCCTGGATCCAGACAGTGATCTGGATCACCCCCAAAATCTAATCAATTCTTCCTTGGGTCATTTCTGACCTTTCCTAAAATTTTCATCAAAATCTATCCATTAGTTTTTGAATTATCCTGCTAACAGACAGACAGACCCTGATGAAAACAATACCTCCTTGGCGGAGGTAACAATGTTTTCTTTTTGTTTTCTGGTAGAACAAAACTGAACAGAAGGGAAACTTGCTAAACCCAGACGTAGAGAAGTCTGTAAAGAAAAAAACAGTTGAGTGTTTTGTCTTCACTCAGCATCTCATCAGTGTGACCTGCTGCATGGAGAACTGTTTCTACAGCACAGTGGGAGGTTTCCTGTGACACACTGAACATTTATTCATTTTAATTGTTTTGGTTTAACGTGTCTTTGCAGCATTGCAAACAATTCATAAACACCGGCCAACCGTAGTTCTTCCAGATACTTGAGTGCAGACACTTGGTTGACTGACAGGTGTATGTACAGTATACAGATGTAGAACACTATTGGCTAATGCTGGGTGGTGCTCAGTGAAAATTAAATGCACCCCTACAGGACAGGAAAAAAAAAAAGAAAAAAATCTAACATTTTTACTAAATTATATATAGTATTACAGAACCGGGTCAGACTATCACTTTTATGGAATTCCAAAAAGTCATACATAACTCTTGAAAAGGGGATTGCAGCTTTAAGGAAAAGCAAAGAAAAAGTAAAGAATTTGGGCTCTTATGTGTCACAGTTAATAGGCCTCCATAAAGGAATGCACTTTTTATTCCTGAATTTTCAGAGTTTTTATCAATTTTACACAACTCTTATGAAAGGATAATTTTAGCTGGTGATTTTAATCTACATATAGATAACCTTTTGGATCCTTTATCAACAGATTTTTTGAATATTTTGAATTATATGGATTTTAGCCAACATGTCATGCAGCCTACTCACAACGGGGGACACACTCTGGACTTGGTCATCACGTATGGCCTGTCCTCCAGTGTGTCCTCTGTTGTCGACTTGGCTGTCTCTGACCACTACTGTGTGTTTTTCAAAATCACCAGTTTTATCTAATTAGAAACCTCTGTGAGAACTGTCAGGAAGCGTCATCTAACCCCTGAAGTGGCTGCAGGTTTTCTTGAAGTTTTTAAAAAGTTTCCTCCTACACCTTCACCTGCCCCCTGTGATTTTATTGTGAATGATTTTAACAGTAGGCTTCAATCTGCTCTCGACCTGCTGGCTCCACTTAAAGATGTAAATATACGTTCAAAACACACAATACCATGGAAAAATGAAGCTATTAAAAAACTAAAGAGGAGTTGCAGGGCGGCAGAAAGGAAATGGAGGAAAAATAAAACTCCAATAAATCATCAGATATACATAGAACATCTCAAATTATACAATAACGCTTTAAGAAATTCCAGAAATGCATACTTTTCCAGAATCATCTCAGAACATAAAAATAACCCCAAAATTCTGTTTTCCACCACTGACAATATTCTAAATCAGACATCTAATACTTTTCAGAAAACCCCCTCAAACACTTTGCAGGCCACTTCAGAGGAAAGGTGGACACCATCAGATGTAATATTTTATCCTCTCAAACTAACATGGTTTTAGACAATTCTGAGTGTCTGCCTTTACCAGAGGAAACACTGGACAGTTTTGTCTTGGTAGAAGCTGGGACCCTTGATAAAGTTTTCTCCTCAGTGAGGCCCACCACAAGTACTTTGGACCCAATTCCCACCCGCTTTTTTAAACAATTTTATGGTTCTTTTAGAGATGAGATTTTAAACTTTATGAATTGCTCCCTTCAGACGGGGGTTTTTCCTGCCACCTTTAAAGTGGCGGTTGTGAGGCCCCTGCTGAAAAAGAGCAATTTAGATTTTAATGATTTAAACAAATACCGACCGGTCTCTAACTTACCATTTTTAAGTAGAGTTTTAGAAAAACTTGTTTTTATTCAACTTAACGATTTTATTAATGCTCACAATGTCCTAGAGAAATTTCAGTCTGGTTTCAGGGTAAACCACAGCACAGAGACGGCTCTTTTAAAGATTTTAAATGATTTTAGATTAAACTATGATGTTAAAAAGGCGACAGTGTTGGTTCTACTGGATCTAAGCGCTGCCTTTGATACAGTAGACCACACTATTCTTTTAACTCGTTTAAAACAGATCGGCCTCTCTGGTGCTGTTCATAGATGGTTTACTTCCTATCTCACAGACAGGACTTTTATGGTAAGTTTAGATACCTGTTCCTCTAAGGTCCATAAGATCACGTGTGGTGTGCCCCAGGGTTCAGTTTTAGGCCCAGTGCTCTTTAATCTGTATATGCTCCCTCTTGGCAGTGTCATCAGAAGACATGGAGTTAACTTTCACAGTTATGCTGATGATACACAGTTGTACATCTCCATGTCTCCTGATGACATACAACCAATGGATGTACTTTTTAACTGCATTTCAGACATCAAATCCTGGATGGCAGAAAACTTTCTCCAGCTCAACCAGGACAAAACTGAGGTTTTAATTATCGGTCCTGAGGCTCAGAGAGAGAAACTTTTACCAAAATTACACTTATTACTGTCTTTTAATCCATCTTTTCAAGTGAAGAACCTGGGCGTGATTTTTGACTCTGAGCTGACTTTTATTCCCCACATTAGAAAAATTACCAAAATAGGTTTTTATCATCTAAAGAACATAGCCAGAGTCTGCCCTTTATACACATTATATTTTACAAATTTTACATTTAAACTTATTTTTTGCCAGTGTTTCCTCTCCGGGACCCCCTCGGGGGCGGTGGTCGGCTGTGGCTGCCAGGGTGCCCCCCAGGTAGTGCCTGGGTGGAGGTGGGGGTACCAGCCCTCCCTCCTCTGGGTGCACGAGGTTGGTACCTTGGCAGCTGCTGCTGATCTGCTGCTACCGATGCAGATGGCTCCCATGATGGCATTTCCTGGCTCATCTGTGCTCAGCCCGCTGTTTTTGTAGCTTTTAAGTGTGTGTATGTATTTAAAGGGGGGGTTGTGGGGTCATTTTAAATCTGTAAAGCACTTTGATAAACTTTGTTTGAAAAGCGCTTTATAAATAAAGTTTTGTTGTTGTTTTGTTGTAAAAGCAGACAGGAAGTCTGCCTCAGAGATAAAGATTATGGGCTGGTTCCACAAGACAAGGGCCTGAGACCTTAAAACTCCACCTCCCCTTCTTCAATTGTTATTGAAATATTGCAGCCTTGATATGATTGAGGCTGTGAAACAAATTTTAATCATTTTTAAAAGTTGTGATGTTTTACAATGTATTGGACAAACATCAATGTTCACTTACTTGCTGGTTAACTGATATCTGCAAAAAGTGATCAAAGCCACAATCATCTTTGTGAAGCAAAGGAATGTGCAGCAGATGGAAACAACAATTGCAAAGAATAGATATTTGAAGCAGCTGACATGATGTAACGAAAACAACAGGCTTCCCTCCCGGTACAACCTCTCAGCATAAACATATCAAATATGTGCCTGTGCTGCCATCTACAGGTCTCTAAGTGTACTTTTTTTGTAATATACTTTATTGAATTTTAATGTAGTAAAAAAAACAAGAACAAATAGAAGAAAACAAAACATAACACTGAACAATGAGCAGTCTGAGCTATAAAAAAAAATCACAAAAATAAATATAAATAAGTACCTCCATCTGTCACAAACATAACAACCCACATGTTTATTTGGATTGACCCAAAGCCCTCCACTTCAGGCCTGTACCCCTCTGAAGAAGACCTCTCAAGTCTCCGGGTAAGTACTCTAATAAGGGACGCCACAAATCAAAAAAGCAACCATCATTACCATTCAGCTTTGCACTCAATCTTTCCATAGGCAATACTTGAAAAATTTCTTTATACCACTGAGTAACAGTTGGTGGCTTATCTTTTATCCAGTTGAATAAAATACACTTCTGTGCTAAAAATAAGAGCTTATTTACTAACATGAATTTATTTCTATTTGCAAACTCGTTTGAAGACAGCAGCCCGAAGATAAACTGACCCGGGTCTTTGCAGATTCTTCTCTTCAATATAGCACTTATTTCTTTTGTTATAAGATTCCAATATTTAGATATCTTTGGACAGCTCCATAGACAATGTAGATATGTCCCATCGGATATTTTGCATTTAGTACATAAGGAGGACCTTTGTGAGTCTATCTTGTTCAGGAAGACCGGTGTCCTGTGCTGCCTATGTAGTATTTTATACTGAGCTTCTTTATATTTAGTGCTGAGAAATAATGAGTAAGTAAATCGAATACAATCTTTCCAGTCAGTCTCATCATAGTGACACTGTAGATCTTCCTCCTCTAAGTGTACTTCACCACAGTAGTGTTAAACTGTGGGTCCTCACTTACCTCTAACAAATGCAATAGACCTGATTTTTAGCCAACTGATCAGAGCTACAATCACTTTCTTTTCTTACACTAAGTATGTCTGAAGTTAACTGACGATGGGAATCAAAATAACTGCTCAAATTGATTTACTTAGTACTGATACCAAAAAAGCAAAAACATGTGAAATCTGTTGCCTTTACCTCAAATCAAATAACATGATGAGAAGTATGCAGTAAAGAGAGCGTGTGAAAACCTTAAAAATGTTTGCTTCTAACTTATTCTGATTGCAAATCGAACATTTGATCCAGAGAATTAGTATTTTATCTCTGGAATGGCGTCGATCCTGGCTGTCACTGGACAAAGGTGGACAAATCACTATCACTCCTACCATCAGATAAACATCATAAGTTAACCAACATTTGAACTCAACAGGAAACAGCTGACATGCAGAGACCTTCATGTTGTGAAGTAGCCACTACACCACCGTCTTGCCCTCATGCAGATGCCATGTGACATGTTTGCATGTGAATTGTATCGTAACTGATGAGTAATGCACATTACAGGAACACTTTAATTATCACTACCATATTTTATCGATTTAAACTTTTTGCTTGCTTCATACATGAACCCTCTGTGAGCCATTTCCATCATGTGTCATCATAACATGCAAAGATATTTTTTGGCTGTTTTTGGATGATTTGCAGCCAAATTCTTTCAAGTTTACCATTTTTCAGTTTAATGGCTTTTGTCCCTTTTAAAGTACTTGGTTCTGTAATAAAACTAATGTGAGTTATATTTCTAACAACGCACAAACACGTCATTCAAACACTTTAAAAGGAACCCTAGCTACAAAAACTTGTAGTTCTTAAAAGATAAACGTTAGTATAAGTTATAATAAAGTGGTATAAAAAAAAACTTCCAGATGTCTTCGTTTTTATAAAATTTGTAAAAATAGTTTAACTTGTAGGTCACCTTGTTGTTAACGTCACAATGCACTCTGGGTAGTGACGTCGTTTGGTTGCACCGGCCGGCTTCGAGACCATTTCAGTATCATGCATGTTACTGTAACTACATTTGCAGTGCATACTGTACAATTTGTTGTGCCAAATGCTCTGTTACACTGACTTACACTATATTACCAGAAGTATTCGCTCACCCATTCAAATGATCAGAATCAGGTGTCCTAATCACTTGGCCTGGCCACAGGTGTATAAAGTCAAGCACTCAGGCGTGCAGACTGTGAAGCAAGACATTTGTGAAAGAATGGGCCGCTCTCAGGAGCTCAGTGAATTCCAGCGTGGAACTGTCATAGGATGCCACCTGTGCAACAAATCCAGTCGTGAAATTTCCTCGCTCCTAAATATTCCACAGTCAACTGTCAGCTCTATTATAACAAAATGGAAGCGTTTGGGAACAACAGCAACTCAGCCACGAAGTGGTAGGCCATGTAAAGTGACGGAGAGGGGTCAGCGGATGCTGAAGCGCATAGTGCAAAAAGGTCGCCAACTTTCTGCACAGTCAATTGCTACAGAGCTACAAACTTCATGTGATCTTCAGATTAGCCCAAGTACAGTACGCAGAGAGCTTCATGGAATGGGTTTCCATGGCCGAGCAGCTGCAGCCAAACCACACATCACCAAGTGCAATGCAAAGCGTCGGATGCAATGGTGTAAAGCACGCCGCCACTGGCCTCTAGAGCAGTGGAGACGCGTTCTCTGGAGTGATGAATCACGCTTTTCCATTTGGCAATCTGATGGACGAGTCTGGGTTTGGAGGTTGCCAGGAGAACGGTACATTTCAGACTGCATTGTGCCGACTGTGAAATTTGGTGGAGGAGGAATTATGGTGTGGGGTTGTTTTTCAGGAGCTGGGCTTGGCCCCTTAGTTCCAGTGAAAGGAACTTTTAATGCTTCAGGATACCAAAGCATTTTGGACAATTCCATGCTCCCAACCTTGTGGGAACAGTTTGGAGCGGGCCCCTTCCTCTTCCAACATGACTGTGCATCAGTGCACAAAGCAAGGTCCATAAAGACATGGATGACAGAGTCTGGTGTGGATGAACTTGACTGACCTGCACAGAGTCCTGACCTGAACCCGATGGAACACCTTTGGGATGAATTGGAGCGGAGACTGAGAGCCAGGCCTTCTCGATCAACATCAGTGTGTGACCTCACCAATGCACTTTTGGAAGAATGGTCAAAAATTCCTATAAACACTCTCCTCAACCTTGTGGACAGCCTTCCCAGGAGGGTTGAAGCTGTAATAGCTGCAAAAGGTGGACCGACATCATATTGAACTCTATGGGTTAGGAATGCGATGGCACTTCAGTTCATAGTATGAGTAAAGGCAGGTGAGCGAATACTTTTGGTAATATAGTGTATTTTCTCACCCTCTGTTTAGCATATCCTGGAATTGGAGGCCAGGGAACCGCTGCACACATTCATATACCTCGATGAAGCTGGATTTAATCTGGCAAAAGGCAGGCGACATGGAAGAACGTCCCAGACCAACGAGGAGGGAATATTATAATGTAGTAGTTTAGGATAATGTAAGCTTCCACCACTCTGCTGTGGTCAGGTAGTGGTTTTCAGCACATGACAGGATGCTTGTGGAGTAACTTCCTACTCTCCATTCTGAAATCCAATTAAGGAGTTCTTCACTTCATGGAGTCTGAAGGTATATGACCGGTGTCCACATACCCAAATGACCCTGCTAGCAGCCATGGATGCAGCTTGGGATGACATCACCTCAGAGTCCTGCAGAGGGTGGGTTCTGCACTCATTAAGATGCATTCCTTGGTTCAATGACAGAGCTGATATTCAGTGTGATGTAGATGAAAATATGTGACCAGACAGACGGGAGCGTTTGTTTGTTCATGACTGATTTGCAGTACTGCCTGTTTTACAGTATTTTCAGTTTCAAAACTACTGCAGTAAGGTTTACTGAGCCAGAGGGAGTTTACATTTGTTGTAAATGTTTTTCTTTTTTTTCAGTTACAAATATACAGTATAAAGTGCATTTACAGTGTCTTGATTTTTATTTAATTCTAGTTTTCAAAATGTCATGCAGGGTAGATGATGCTGTCTTGACTTTACATGACATTGGGAAGCATTTCCAGAGTCACAATGAAAACATGTTAAAACCTTTTGACTTGATTGTTCAAAGTTACTGGTTATTGGTGTTCATTTTGATAACACTGACACTTTCATTGACATAAATACTTACTTTTGAAGAACAAATGATCAATTTTGATTAAAGGACTTGCTTTTGAAGCATGAACTGTCCATTTTGAGCTGCTGACTTGCTTTTGTGCAATTGGCTTTCTACTTTGAGAAAGTGAGTCGCTTTTGCAGGTTACCTACCATGTTTTGCAGTTTGCACTAACTGTTTTGAGAAAAGCCTTAGCAGTGGTGCAAAGTTTAATTGTTGTTTAATTGTTGCACCAAAGTGACTGAGAAAAACTGTAATCGCATCTTAATCATGTCAATGAATTTACATATTAAACTCAGACTGTTTGTCTTTAAACTGTGATGGTGCGTTACCAACAACAGAGGGTGACAAAGAGCAGAAAGGTAGACTGTTGGCTGTTCATCAGTAAAGTTGGTGTTGCATTTTTTAAGTATTTCAATTATTTATTTACAGTGCAGTATATTATTTGTCTTAATCTCTATTTAAATATCTGAATGTATTTAGAATACCTTAAATAAAGGAAATAATAATATAATTGTTGTTGTTTTATAAAACTAGCTGCACTGTGTCCTGTTGTTTTTCTGTTGCAATGTTTTACAGTGTATCCTCAGAACATACATAATATGTCAGATGTTGAAACTCAGATATTTTACCATTTTATAGAAATACATAGCTTATTTTTAATTTACTGGAAACAACAGATATATTGGAACCGAAGCAACAAAAGACTTTAACAAAAAATTTAAATCTTTTATCCTCAAAGCTACCGCGTATTTGCAGCATTTCAGCCTGTTTGCAGGGTGGACTTTTTGTGCTGGGTTGTGTCACAGTGCACTATAACAGCCACAGTGATACAATCTGTGACAAAAACCTTCTTCTATTAAAAATGGCACGGGACAGTTGGATTTTCAAATTAAAAATCCTAATAACATCAGTCAAACTTCATTTCAAATTGCTTTGGAGTTATTAATGTTAAACTAGAGTTTGTGTTCATTCTGTAAAATATTTAGGTTTAAGTGAATTTATTTATTCATCATTTATTTTGTTTCTGTATGTTTGTTTATGTTTGTGTAACTTCAGTATTGAAAATTTAAAAAAAAAAAAAAGGGAAAACATTACTACCTTCAAATGATGCAATAAAAGACTTGTTGCAGAAAAGTATTTTCTTCATTCATTTTCATCTAAAGCATTGCTGTGTGTTTGACTTTATTGTGTCCATTACTGAGAGGAAAAAAATAATAAAGATTGACAATCTGGTCACAATGAATGTAGAAACATATTTTAAAAAATCAAACAAACTGTAATGAAGCTTCAGATGTAAAATTTTAATTTGAACATGGACATTTAATAAAACTGTGTATATAATATCCCATTTTATTATCTTCAACATTTGTTCATTTTAACATTATTATTTTAAAAAACTCCAAGTTGATCATAACAAACTTTAAAAAACCACATTGAAATAATAATATTAAAATATATTAAAAGCATCTACTGGGTCATGTGACGTAATAAATAAGCAGGACTTTTTGTAAGGAGCTGAACAACAGTGGATACTATGGTGGCCACAGTGATTAATCCAATAACAAAAACCTGATTCAGCTAAGAAAGGACACGTTAAAAACATATTAAGTGCTGCTCAGCATGTCAATAAAAACTGTACTTCAGAAAGTAAAGATTAATAAAGTTTAATTACATATTCTGAAAAAGTGTAATTAATATCACGTGTTTAATAAAAAAAAACAATGTCTTTGAAGAACCAAGAGAAAGTTAAAATCCTGTTACAAAAATCTGGACAATTTACAATAAAAAGAAACATTGATTTCTAATGTCAGCACTTGAAATATAGAGTAATGTGATTTTATGTTTGTAAAAATTGAGAAAAGTGCAAATATACACAACTGCTCAGAAAACAGGAAACATGTAGGATAAGACCAAAGTTTTTGTATGAGTGTGTCTCACTGTGTTTATAGCGGCTACCACAGTGTGAAACGGCAATACAAAATCCTCCAATAAAGTTGATTTTACTACAAATCTTTACTGTCAGGTCAAAGGAAACAAATATATATATACTGAATGTTTATTTTACGTCAAAATATATTTTTTATTTATTTATTTTTTCATTTTTTATTTTGTTGATTTTCTTTTGATTGTTTGTGATGAAGTTTCTGAGAACTATAAAAGGCAAAAACACAGATTAAAATAAGTGTTTTTTATATAAACCTTGTAGGCATTTAAATTAATAACTTCAAATAATAACTTAAAAATTAAAAACAAAGTTCAGTATAAACAAGTGGCTTTAACATGTAACTATATAAAAGCATCTAATACAGTTATAACATAAACTATAGTTACATTATCAAAAACATTTAAAAATTGACTCATGGAATTAGATGATTTAAGTTTATGAGAACAAAAGCAAATATTAAAACTGCTCATTACAATCCCACAAACATTGCTAGCATGTATGAATTTTATATATCATTTAAAACAATGTCTATTGTTTATATTGTATATTGTTTTAAACTTTTCATATCTACATTGTCTGAAAAGTTTTCTTTACATTTTGTTTAATAAATGCCATTAATATCTATCTTTTTATTTAAACAACCCCAATGAAATTCAGTTTATATACATAGGGACTAAATTGTGTCTAACCAATTGTTCAAACAGTACAAAAAAGATTTTATTTTATAAACTATAAAGCCATTTTAAAAGGTGAATGGGAAAACTAAAACACATGTGTAAAGTTTTTGATATGGCATGTTAAAATTATGGTCTCATGGTAGTAAATAACTTTGAGCTGTTGTGTTGGAGTGCAGAGTGGAGTTCTTGTACAGAGTTATGTCACTGTGCAGTATGGCAACCACAGTGATACATCCTGTGACAATAAGCTAAAAATAAAATGTGGTTGGTAGAAAACAGTTAAAAATGCTGGACAGATTTGAATGGCAGTGGGGAAAGTTTGAGATGGGAATTTCAACCTGGAATATGAGACTCATTCATAAAAGTGGAACATCTGATGTAAAATCTTTAGGTTTGTTTATTTTTATCTTTTCAATTTTACTTTTGACTAATTCTGTATTTCATTAAAGAACAGCAACTTGAAAGCTTAAAAATAGTCAACGAATGTTCATGGAAATGTTCATCTCAGTTACAGATATTTATTATAATTTCAACAAATAGTTTTTAAGATCCCTGTATTTCAGTCAGAACCAAAGAGGGAACAAACAGTCTGACTGCAACAAAAGAGAACAGAAGTTTCAAAAATATGTAAATAAACAATTTTTTAAATCTATTGAAGAAAAACATACAGAGTTATTAAACAGAACAGAGTTATTAAAAATAAATACAAGAACGAGTGAAGAGAGTCTCTTTCTGTAATGCCAGTGTTTTTGTATAGCTGCAGATCACTGTGTGGGGTGGGGTGGGGTGGCAGCCACAGTGATAACTGGCTGTACAAAAACCTGCCCTGAAGTAAATGGAACAATAAAGTCACCATGTTGGATCAGATTGTTTTCTAAGATTTCAAAGCTTGAAATGGCCTATTTTTTTTTTATTATTTATAAAGGAACAGATTTGTAAATATTGATAATAAAAAATTCTTTGTCATTCTTGGATACCAAGAGCCTAAATGTAACAGTTTCCTTTGGACTTTGTAAGAACCCCTTCACACTGAAAAGCAACCTTTCTACAATAACAACCTATTACAGTGTGGCTAAATCATGAAAAATTTGGACACTGCTATGATTTGAGCACTCGCCATATTGGTGTCTCCCATTGTTTGCCTGAGACACTCTCTAGGGCCCTCATCATGCTTTATATCAGTGGTATCCAATCAGGGCTACCCACCTGCATGGTTTAGATGATTTACTTTTCCAACACACCTAATTCTGTGCTCAAATGACATGTTCAATGTGTCATCAAGTTTGGATAGAAGTTTGTTAATCCCCCATCAATTCAATTTAAAGGTTAAATATGGAACACCAACACCATAGCAACATCCAGCATTTGGATGCCGCAGTTTCAACAATAGGACAAGGTTACCAGCTGTCAGGATGCCAGGCTCACCACCAATACGTGAAGTGAGGTACCTAAACTCACTCTGGTTTTGGATCTTCTCTGGTTGCTCCTCTACTGAGAAGAATAACAAAATCTGAAACAGCTGTTTGATTTGCCGACTCCACCATTTTCCACAGTACCCGCCTCAGACTATTTACCATATTAGGCAACTTGCAGTGGTGCCCACTATTGGCTGGTAGATGTAAACATAATGGCAACATCATGCCAAAATCAATATTTTATTATTTCTTAATTCAAATGTAATTTTTAAAGGAAATACTGTACTTTCATTCAGCACGGCTTTAAACGCCCCTTGGAGGTTTTTTTTAAATACTGCTTTTTATGAACTTGTTCCATATTTAACCTTTAAGGGCCTGATTTATCAAAGGTTTGCAATTGTTAACGAACCTTAAGGACATGTTACAGACATGTCCTTAGCGTTAATCTCTCATATAAAACATGTTACCAGGATGACCTTCTTCCACCTGTTGCTAAAATTAGGAGCATTCTGAATCAAAGTGATGCAGGAACTTTAGTTCATGCATTTATTACTTCTATTGTAATTCTTTATTATCAGGATGTTCTAATCGCGCTGTTAAAGGCCTCCAGCTGATCCAAAATGTTGCTGCCAGAGTTCTGATGAGGGTTATAAGGAGCGATCATATTTATCCTGTTTTAGCATCGCTTCATTGGCTCCCTATGAAATCCAATGGGAGAATGGGAGAAAGAGCTTTCAGTTATCAGGCTCCTCTCCTGTGGAACCAGCTTCCACTTTTCATCCGACACCTTGTGTAGCTTTAAGAAAAGACTTAAAACTTTCATTTTTGCACAATCCTATAGTCAGGGTTAGCTTGGGTTCTCCTGAGCTTTCCCTTTAGTTATGCTGCAATAGGCTCAGACTGCCGGAGGACATACTGACCATATTTCTTCACTCTGCTGTCTTTCTTTACTTTCCATGTTTGCATTGATTGTTATTGATGTCATTGGCTGTTTCTCTGTTTATCTTTCTATAGACAGCCCTCTGCTCCCCAGGGATGGGTTAAATGCATTGAACAAATTTCCCCTTTCCCCAAAGAGGGATCAATAAATAAATAAATAAATACATCCAAAAATCCTAGAGATTTCTTCTTGTTAACTCATTCAGTGCCGGCCACTTTCAGATTTCTATTCCCCTCAGTGCCAGAGATATTGAGCATTTTTAATGATTTTTGAAGGCTCGCAG
Source organism: Pachypanchax playfairii (assembly GCA_006937955.1). NCBI lineage: Eukaryota > Metazoa > Chordata > Actinopteri > Cyprinodontiformes > Aplocheilidae > Pachypanchax > Pachypanchax playfairii. Next base: position 1,466,241 of record SSNP01000125.1, on the reverse strand, counting down.
AATATTTTGTCCTATGACTATGTGAATTCTGAAACCATCATCACAAAGATTAGTCAGCAGCAAAAAAATTGTTTCTACCTCTTTCTGTTATTTATAATATGCAGTACAAAAGAGCAACTTTCATCAAAATACACCTGTTTCAGAACAGAAAGTTGAGATAAAGAACGTTTAAAGTAAACAGGTTTTCAGTGACTTTGATGTAAATATTTAATGTTTCAATGATTCATGCAACATCTGAACTATGTTTTACTACTATGACAGTGAAAAAGCAAAAAATGTAAGAAAAAAAAAGCGACAGATTTATGATCCAGATACTCTGTGTGTGTGTACGTGTGTGCACGCATGTGCAGGCGTGAGTGCGCGACTTAGTGAATTCGGCCCCCCCCCAGCTATCAGTTCGTCTATCAACATTTTCTGTGTGTTTTATGCAGTGAATTGTTATTTATTTTGGTCCCTGCTGCCTTCAGAAGGTTCTACTGGTCGGCTGAATCTGTTTTAGGTTCACTATAATCACCAGAAGAACCTCAACGTCATCACAAGCCCGACATGAGCAACGATAATGAAAAGCAGGTTTTAGTGTTTGGAGCACACTGGAAGGAAACTTTTGCGCACCAGCCAAGGTTGCCCTGATCTCTGTTGCTTGCTGTATGTTGTACAACATCACATAATGGAACCTAAAGATGTCTGTGTTGCAGCTCAACATTATTATTGATGACCTCTTCCCTCATATTTGAAGCTCCAATGGCTCAAATTTCACTTCCCGTTTGCGCTTTTCTTGCACTTGCAAGAGAATAGGGCCGGCAAACTCCTCATTTAAATATCCTTGTTTGCACCGGTTATCAGTTGCTCAAGCAATCTTAGGGTGTATTCAGACCTGCACTGTTTGGTCCACTGGAGCGCTGGTCCACACCTTCCATGCAGGTCTGAATGCGCACATGCAAACTCTGGTGCAGACCAAAGAACCAGACCGAGACCCACTTTTTCAGGTGGTCTTGGTCCACTTCCAAACGAACTCGGTTTGGTTCGCTTCGCTTCAGGTCTGAATAAGAACCAGTCTCAATCCAAAACAACTGCAGGATTTATGCGCCTTTCTGCCTCCACCGGGAGCGTTACCATGGCAATGCATTTTTTTTCCGACCTCAATCAGCGACTCACAGTAGGGCCACAGTCCGGGGACAGAAGGTGAAACTATTAATTAATAATATTTCCAGTAAGTCCTGCTTAATTTCAATAAACAGCTTATTTTGTTAGCTATCATCACAGATATTATCAGTGCGCCCCGTGCTGTGTTGATGCGTGGAGCAGCGACACAACAGCAGGAAACAAGCTGTGGCAGTGGTGGAAAAAGTTTTTAATACAGTCAGTACATGAACAGACTGCCATTTAAATGATTGTTTTCCACTTTCACAGCTTAATCCTGCTTTTCGCCACTCAAACACAGACACAGGTGGGAGCGCAGAGAACTTCTCCCCCAAACGAGCTGTGCAGCTATTGAATCGCTCCTGGTGTGACGCGATGAGATCAGGGAAAACCTGCGCCTCTCTGCTAATGCTTCTTGGGGTTATGCTTAACAAGCTACTGTAGGAAAAATAAGGCGTTCACTGTCGTTATCGCTAAAGCTGCTTCTGACACTCAGCTCTGCAGCTCAATAACAGAACTATGACATGCAGGGCAGGAATGTTTTCCTCCATATCTGGGTCTGTGTTCTGAGTGCCGCCCTAAACACACCTGTCCAATGGGAGCACAGATCGTCACACGCATGGATGTGTTTACAAAATAAAGTTCACTTGCAAAATGTGCAGTCTGAATAGGACTCATGATGGGGTCAGTCCTGCATCGAATTATCAATGACAAAGTCATGCTGATGCACACTGGCATTGCATTGAATGAGAGGCTAGTGGTGGGGAAAATAATGTTAGTAAAAGCCTTCAATTACTCTTTATTTCCTTTGGTTCAAAATATCCAGATTTCTCAGGCAGTTTTAAGGTTATTTTGATAAATAGTCCTCCAGCTTCATGAAGGTACTTCAGATGTTTGGGTGCCTTTTTTGAATTCATCCTTTGCTGCTGACCATAAATGTTTTCACTCTGTAAGTTATACAGCATGAACTTGGTGCCAGTGTTGTTTTTTCTGTTTGTTCTGCTTTAATATTTTATGCAAAATAAATCTTGTAAAAATGTTTTTTGCAACGATGTAAATCTAGTACCATTGCTAAGTTGACTGTAATGTGTTATTACTGCCCTTGTTATAGCGCTGAGACGCTAATTATATGACTCATACGTTTAATTAAGGTGGCCAAAAAATAAAGAAAAATAAAATAAAAAGTAAACAACACCTCAAACACTTTCTTCTGAACTTGTCATGACTGTTGATTGAAGTAACAGTGATTAAAAATGTAGAAATTGTCCAAACAAACCACTTGTGAACATTAACTGTTGTAGAGTACAGTACAAGCAGTCTGTTTCACATCTTGGAGTCTGGTTATCAACATTCTTGTTGGTTGATATTTTTATGCAACACACAGGAAATAAGCTTCACCACAGCAGGTGCTTCCACATCAAGCTGACAAAATGAAACTTCGGACTGGCAGACAAAAGTTAAACTGTGCAGAGGATACCAATATATGACAATAATGCAGGCAAAGCAAAATTATATGTTTTACATAAATCAATATTGCATTTGTTGATAAGCAAACAGTCTCCACTAGAACTGGGTTACACACCTTAAAACTAATATCTTGATATTTTGCAGCTTTATCACAATAAACATGTATCGTGAAATCATCTATAAATCAGGCCATTTTATACAAATTTTAGGACTTTGTGGTTATTTCTTAAGTATTAACCAGTAATATGAAACATTTTAGATCTAAAAAACGTCAGGAAACACTTATAAACAGACCTTTCAATCTGTCTGCATTAAAATTTGAGTGGTTCCGGCTCCTTCCGTCAGGCTGCTTCGTCAGGCTTCGTCAGCAGCTCGTTCATATTCATTGTTCAAATTTGCTGGACTCAGATTGACTAACAAACTAGCCTATGAGAGCAAGGTATACTGTTTCCTGCGCCGTTTCACAGGGCAACGCATGTCTTCCTGTTTGCTACATCTTATACTACAGCTTTTTAGTTAGCCACATGCTAGGCGTGGTTTCAAATGCGGGAGCCGCCAAATACTAACGAACAAATGAGTTGTGACAAAACAGATACAGGCTGTTCAGACTCGGGAGAACTCGGATGTTATCACCACCTGTGTAGTTTGAGAGATTAAAACTGAAAGAGAAGTTGTTGACCTGTTTTCACACCCACTATGAAGGTAAGAACACCTGTGGAGCTAAAATATTCAACAGAAACCTCAGAAAAAACGTTTTTAATGGAAGGGCCTCTTTAAATAATATTAAATTGAATCAATTTCTTGGACACAAAAACAAGCTTGTTCCCCCAGTGTGAGTCACTGCAGCTGCCCCTTGCCTCCTGTTTGTTGTTTTCATAGACACAAGTCTTGGAGGGGAGGTTGTCTGGTATAGGAATTTTAGATTCTCATCTCCGCTTTTTGCAAAGGATGTGGGATTTGGGTATCTATGGTCATTGACCTCCAGCTTGCACTGAAACAATTTGTAGCCAAGTGTGAAGCAACCAGGATGAGAGTCAGCTCTGCTAAGACTATGGACCTCAACTGGAAAAAGTTGGAATGACCCTTCCTGGTTAAATGTGTTAAGCAGCAGGAGTTTAGGTCTGGTAGTGTCTTGTCCATGAGTGACTGCTGGATAAGATGGAGCAACAGATGAGGGTTTTGTGTTAAAGAGGCCATTTCACACAAATTTCATGACTTTGTGGTTATTTCTGAAGTATTAACCTGTTATATGAAACATTTTATATCTAAAGAATATTAAAAACAGTGATTTACAGACCTCTCAATCTGTCTGTGTGAACATTTGGCCGGCTTCGGCTGCAACTCGTTAATATTCATAACACTAATTCACTGGACTCAGATTGGAGAACAAACTAGCCTATGAGAGCACATCTTCCTGTTTCCTTCCCCGTTGTGCATGGCAACAGTGCAGAGTATCTTCCGGTTGATACGTGTTTATGCTAACAGCTTTTAGCCAGTGTCCTGCTAGGCGTGGTTTCAACTGCGTGAGCTGATGAATACTAATTTGCAAAGGAGTTGTGATGTAACAAATACAGGCTTTTCAAACTCGGGTGTTATCGCCACTTGCATAGTTTTAGAGATAAAACCTGAAAGACAAGTTGTTGTGCAGTTTTCACAACCAGTATAAATGTAAGAGCACTTGAGGGGCTAAAATCTAATGGAATGACCTCTTTAAGTAACGAGACCATTTCTTTGGTCTATTAAAGGGACAGAAGCTGTGTCAAAAGACAAAGCTTTTTATTTAACGGTCCATCTACATTCCAATCTTTACACATGGTCAGGGACAACCGCCTAGTGTCCAATCTATTTGGGGTGCACGAGCACCCTAAAAGAAAATTGCCAGTTTTATAGACTGATGGCTGTCATGTCCATGTCAAGTTAGTGGAGTAGATGCTGGGGCACCCTCACACAGGGACTGGCCATCTGGCACACTGGGCAACTCACATCTTTGAGTCAACCCAGGCTGTCGTTATTATCAACCACCATGGCCCATTGGTTGATTTTCTTGAATGACATTGGACTAATTCAATATGATCTCTTTGTCCTTTTCGGCTCACCTCTCCCCCCACCCCTTGGCCAAGCTTTACCATTTTAGCAGAGTGGAGTTGAAGAGAAGTGATTGGAAAAATGGAGTGGCTATTGGTATAGCAGCTGTCGTAACCTTACAACTAGAATTATTGGTACAAAAGCAGCAGTCAAATTCTGTATATATGGTTATGGTTGCACATGCACATCAGATTTGAAAATGGCTGCAGATTGTTTACTAGCAGAGGGAGCCAAGTTTGAGAGTTTTGATAGGGTACAGCAAGCTGTTCAACAATATTAGCATAGGAAAGTTGTACAGCTATACTGTACATAATAGATTCTAGAATCATTGCCTAGTTATCTTAGTTTTAGGTTAGATATTCGACAAATTTTCAGCAACATCTTCAACCGTGGCTTGTTGCTTAGTTTCAGCCCAATGAGCTTGCTGGGTATTCATCCTCCCTTGCCACTGGATCCAGCTCACCACCAGGTGGTGATTAGTTGACAACTCTGTCCCTCTCTTTACTCTAGTGTCTAACACATAGGGCCTTAGATCTGTTGATTGATGATTCAATTATCAAATTGATCATTGACCTTCGGCCAAAAGTTGCCTGATACCAGGTAAAAACTTATGGACCACCCTATGTTCAATCATGGCTATGAACTCCACCACTGATGCTTTGAGCTGAAGAATTGTGAGTATCCCCACACCCACCCAACACTTCACCCAACATTCGAAGAACCAGTTTATGCCAATGGGGATACATACGCCTTTGCCTGCCATCCAGCTTTGTACCTTGATTTTCCTCCACACAGGTGGTGGGTCTATGTGGAAGTGGCTTCCTGTATACTTTTAGGCTGAGCCCAGCTGAGCCACAGGAGCAAAGACTTGACCACACTGACTTCTTTTCCACATTGTCCTGCTAAACAAGTACATTTGCCAATAACTTGATTGAATCAGAAAATGCACAAAAAGACCGGAAAGTCCTGCAGATCAGAGGTACCCATAGCCGGTAAGGATAAGGTGTATTCTAGGTGCTAAAAGAGACTACAGTTAATTTAAATACAATTCAGATATATGTTTTTACCATAGTCATGCCAAGGAGTTACAAGTGTAGGAGAAATATGAATGTTTACCTCTTTATTTTGTTATTACCAGGGGCACCACCTTCTTAAAGAGGCCCTTCCATTAAAAACGTTTTTTCTGAGGTTTCTGTTGAATATTTTAGCTCCACAGGTGTTCTTACCTTCATAGTGGGTGTGAAAACAGGTCAATAACTTCTCTTTCAGTTTTAATCTCTCAAACTACACAGGTGGCGATAACACCCGAGTTCTCCCGAGTCTGAACAGCCTCTATCTGTTTCATCACAACTCATTTGTTCCTTAGTATTTGGCAGCTCCCGGAGTTGAAACCACGCCTAGCATGCGGCTAACTAAAAAGCTGTAGTATAAGATGTAGCAAACAGGAAGACACGACGTCTGACGTTGCCATGCACAGCGGGGCAGGAAATATTATTCTTTGCTCTCATAGGCTAGTTTGTTAGCCAATCAGAGTCCAGCATATTCGAACAATGAATATGAACGAGCTGCTAACGAAGCAGCCGGAGCAGCCTGACGGAGGTCATCTAATGATGGATCTGATCATTAGAATTTCAACAGTAACAGTGTCTTTGGGTGCAAATATCTTTGTCTCCTGATGAGGGTATTGTTGAGCTGGTTAACCTGGGACTTCTTTAACCCAAGGTTCACTGAGTTCCAGGCATTGTAAATTTAATTATCATGTGCCATCAAGTTCTCTTTGAAGTGGCATCTGTTTTAGGTGAGACAGGAAGGGAGTATCTGACTCTGTGGTCAAATCACATAGGAACATCTTTCTCAGAGCTATATCTTTTTTTGGAGGTGCCAGACTTGACTTTAATGGTTGACAATACACAGGATTGTCTCTTCCAGATATCAACAAATGTTGCGTTGGAATTCTTTAAGAAAACAAAAAGCACTTATCCTTAAATTATAAGGGGGTGGTCCTGCATTGAGTTGTCTTGGGAGGATTTGGCACCATCTCATTATCACAGGCCAGAATCTGCATTTGCTCAGCTCTCACAGTGGGGGTATTGTAGAGAGTGGGTCCCAGCCATAAGTGTTGATTTTGACAAGATCCAGAAAGAAGTTAGATTCCTGTGGCTTATTCTCCTCTTGGGATGGGAGAGGTAAAGAAAAGGTCTCACAAGCAGATTTTACAACAGTTATTGAGACACAAAGATCTTCTGCAATTTAATTCCTCAGAACTTACTGGTTGATATGCACTACACCAGACAAACCAACAAGAAGAAACCCTACCAGATGAGGACACTATGCAATTTGATAATGTAGGTAGTTTAATTTTACATAACAAATAATGTAATTACTGTTTTAAAAAATGTGTTTTATGAGTAGCTTTTATTTTCTTGGTCGAAAAGGGGTTGTGGGCACTACCCCTGTCATTGGCACCAGTTTCCCAAGTCAGCATTTAGGGTCAGCGTGCACAGTCAGCATTTGATTTTCCCAAGTAAAAGCTGTAATGTGAATGATTTAACTCTTATACGTTATAATCTAAAGGTAGGTGCCATCACTGCTGTTAAACTGTAAATAGAATAGTTGAATGTGAATCATCACCTCTCCATCTCTGCATCTTCAATTTTCCTCAACTTTTGGGGAAAAAATTGTTATTTTATTTTTTATAAGGTGATTACTCCATAGAATCCTAACCTAACAGTCATGTGACTTCCCCCCAGTCTGTAATATGCAGGGAGCAGCACTGCTAATATAATGACTGTGTCGCGAGTGTTTTGACTCCTTTAGAAATTATTTTTCAAAAAAGCAACTAGTGATAAATCAGATGACCTTTTTATGGTGTTATTGGATATGTTTGACTAACATGGAACATGTATCATTGTTACTGTTTTCCCTTGTTTCCAAATCTCTTTATAATTTGGCTCCTTCGTAACTATCTGAACTGCTCATTAATTACAACCCTAACCCTAATTACAACGTCCTGTGCGTTGAGGTCTGCTGACCATCTGCTTTTACAAACCTCGAGCATGAATTATAAATCCCATGGGGAACGTGCTTTTCCATTTGATGCTCCTACATTATGAAACAATCTTCCACTCTTTGTGGCAATCCACCTCTGTAAATTCTTTTAAATCCAGACTGAAGCTAATTATTTTAAATTAGCTTTTGGTCATTGATTTTTGTTTTATCAATTGTGGTAACACTTTTATTCTAGATTTTACTGCCTGTTTTTTATTGTTTTTTTTTGTATGATTCTCTGTTGAGGTATTTGTTGTTGTATTTTCTATTTTGTTTTATTTCTTGATTTGCTGTACAGCACTTTGGTCAGCTGACAAGCTGTCTGTTAAAGTGCTCTATGAATAGACTTGACTTGTGACATTAGAAGCTGAAATCAATAAAACTGACAAGTCAAAGTTACCAGAAACACAACTATTCTAAAGTTAGCAGAAGCAAAAAAGATGTTGGCCTTAAACCACCATTGTTAATGATCCTTGTTATATACATTAGACCACTTTAAAAGAATGCAAAACCTAAAATTGATAAATCAGGTGAACAAGTTGTGTTGAAAAAGGACCAAGTTTAATCAAGTACACCATCAATACAGAGCAGATCATTAATATCCATATCGGTTTGTAAAATTAAGATTTCTAAATTGCACAGTTCAGTTAATATCAGCTGTGTCCATTTTATTCTGTGTGAATTGGAGCTGACAAGAAAGTCAGTTGAAGAGGAAGTGTGTAGTAACTGTTGGCAAATTGACGTAGTTTTATATAACAGACTAAAGGAAATAAAAATCTCCTGGGAGGTGCTAATAAATAGTAGAGGAAAACAAAATAAGTATTTGTATTAGAAGCAAACTGTAGTATTTCACTGTGATGACTACTTTGACTACTGGGGAAAAGGGACTCAAGTCACTGTAACATCAGGTAAGTTTTAATTTAATAACCGTGAACCTAACGTAATTACTTTTTAGGAAATTGATTCCGGTTTATCAAAAACTGAAATAATCTATAAAAAAAAAACAACTCTGTATTAAGGGTTGGTTCTGCTAAAAGGTAATAAATTGACAGAAGTATGTAGGATATTTCTGCACTGAGTGCCATTTAAATCTATCACTGTGACAACTACTTTGACTATTGGGGAAAAGGAACAACAGTCACTGTCACAACAGGTAAAAAAGAAAAATATGTTTTTATCCCTCACATTGAAACATAAAGGTCATATCTCTCAGTGTAATATATTTTTGACATCAGTGGAATCAAGTGGTTCTTTGACCTGTTGGTTTTTGTATGTTGGATATGTTAAGTTATTATACTGTGACGATGCTTTTGACTACTGGGGGAAAGGAACCACAGTTACAGTAACGTCAGGTAAGTCATGACATTTGTTTCTCTGAAATGTTTAATTTTAGTTTTTTAAACCGTAAAGTCACGTTTTTGAGGAAATATCTTTGTGGCATGATGGATTCATTCCTGGAGGACTTTATGGGCAAACCTATTTCTTATGTGTCGACCCAGTTGAAGTCTTGACAGTGGAAACAGTTAAATCATCTGAATTCGTCCTTTCAAATTTAGTGAATATTTTTTAGAAGTTAGATTTTCATAAAACAACCTGTCATGGCTATTGTATTAATCTATGAGCAGGTTTTAGTATTGGATAGTTGATGATTTGTGTTACTGTGACTACGCTTTTGACTACTGGGGAAAAGGAACGATGGTCACCGTCACTTCAGGTATGAAAAGTTATTGTTTCTGATTAGTTTATGAAATTTGGTGTAACAGGACTTTTTTTTTTTTTTCTTATATTAAAGCGATTGGAGATTTTTTAAAAAAGTCAGCAATAGTTTTTGTTGAAGGACAAATAGTTTTTGAAAACAACAGCTTTTAGATGTTAAATTTAAGCCAAACAAGACTCAACAAACAAGATTAAATCTTTGATTTAAAAAATGCATGGATATTCTCAAAACAGAAATGAAAAATCAGATGACTAGGTAAAAGCCACTAAAGTAACACACCATTATTATTATTTGAAGTCTATGGTATCGTTCATGTAACAATATAGAAATCAATGTTTACTGACATGGTATTTACTGTAAAAAGTTCATATCCTCAAACGTGATAGTGTAAAAATAATATTAACAGTTAAAATGTTCTTTGTTGTTTTCAATTAAATGTTTTAAATGATGAGAATATTTGTAAGTAAAAGAATTTCACAGTAACGACTGGCCAGTTAGTGTTTTTATACTAAGAATTAGGGGAATTCATTACTGTGCTACTACGGTGCTTTTGACTACTGGGGAAAAGGAACAACAGTCACCGTCACTTCAGGTATGAAATAATATCATTCCTAATTAGCAAAGTATTATTTTTAATAATCTAAGAAAAATGTGTTTTTAAAAATTTTACAAAAATTTTACAGTCATTACTATCATACGTTAATATTTACTTTACGGCGTAATAATTTACTAAAACTAAATTCTTATGGGTTAAATTTATTTCAAACAAAAGGGGAAAGGTTTACATTTTAGGCTGATGTAAATTTAACCTCAAATCACATTATATAAAATAAAAGGTTCTCATTGTAATGAGTTTTTGTTAGAAGAGTGAATAGACTCTATTACTGTGATAACTGGGCTTTTGACTACTGGGGAAAAGGCACAACGGTAACTGTAACATCAGGTAAGATATATTTGATTCAAAAGTAAAACCTTAATTTAGATATTTAGTTTGTAAATATTGATATCTAAAATCCTTAATTAAAAATTATTTACTATTTTAAAATTGATACAATAGGCTGATTTATATGTTTCAAATGTAAATAATACTTAGGACTTATGTACTAAAGTATTTCTTACTGTTAAAGGATAAGGCTTTTTATACTAAGACTTAAGTAGATTCACTACTGTGTTACTATGAAGCTTTTGACTACTGGGGAAAAGGGACCGATGTCACTGTTACATCAGGTATGAAAAGTTAATGTTACCAGTTAACTACATTTTAATGAGCTTGGTAAATTATTTGTATTTCTTTTATTTGTCAAAAATTATATAAAAAAATGTATTTGTTCAATTAGTAAATTATCAGAAAAAAAATCAGGACAAAATATTAATTCAAAACAAAATACAGTAATTACAAATTTTTAACTTAATTTTCTTGTTTGAAATGTGAATGGCGTATTATATGTAACAAATAGGGTTTGACTCTGAAGATGGTTATAGTTATGTTTCCATCAGGATTTGTAAAATTCTTAAACCTGAAGCAAATAAAATATTTTCAATGTTTAAATTTCTGTGACTGTTAAATCTAGACATGTTTCTTATGGCAAGAAGTCAATATTCTTGATTAGATTTTAAGTTTTGTGTTTGCCATAAGTATATGACCCTTTTTATTCCAAGACGTAAGTAGATTTATCACTGTGTTACAATGCTGCTTTTGATTACTGGGGAAAAGGTACAGTGGTAACAGTTTCATCAGGTAAGAAAACGTTTATGCATTGAATCCAAATGCTAAAATCAGGTAAAATATCAGGTACATTTTTTCAAAAATGTTTCAAATTGTGGATTTAAAATGTAGTGGATTAATTTTGAGATCGTAAAATAACAAGAGGAAGTTCATTACTATTACAAACTAAATTAATAGGATAGAATGAATAAAGGTTTATCTTCTGAAAAACTGTATAAAAGTGTTATTAACATTATGTTGTTTTTTGTTGAATCTGTGACCTTTTTTTCTTTTTAAATAAATTTCTCATAGAAAAGGTTGTTTATATTATCTAATTTATGTTTTGGTTAAATAATGACATGCTTGTTTCTCCTTTTTCAGCAACTACGAAGGGTCCAACTGTGTTTCCTCTGATGCCATGTGGCTCTGGGGGCAGTGACACAGTCACTCTCGGTTGTCTTGCCACCGGATTTACTCCCAGTGCTCTGACTTTCACATGGAAACAAGACGACAACACCCTGGACAATGCCATCACGTACCCTTCAATACTGAAAGGCAGTGAATATATGGGAATCAGTCAAGTTCAAGTCAGGAGACAAGACTGGGACGCAAAGAAGAACTTCAAATGTGTCGCGGTTCATGCTGCAGGACAACAACATGCTTCAGTTGTCAAACCAAGTAAGACATATGCTAAGTCTTAAATCAGTACTTTTTAATAATTATTTTTAAGTGTAATTAATTTAGATGTGTCTCATATTTAAAACAAGTCAATAATTCATACATTTTAAATAATATTAATTGTTTACAAAATAACCGTAGAGTTTGTTTTGTAACTGGGTATTTGTATGTAAATTTGGATGAAAAATCATAGTGACTTTCAACAATTTGATCATTTATTTCTTTGAAAAATCTTCATTTTAATGGGAACATTTTTTTAGACTTGTTTGGTAAAATTTTTTCTAAATCATTTGGTGAACCACATAAAACAGACAGTGTAAAAAGTGTAATTTAAACTGCTAATTCAATGCTGAACGAGAGAGTTAGACTATTATAGTTTTTCTAAGCTTCTGATTTAGTAGATTTGAATCCTCACTAATGTTACAGTTTGTCTCCTGCTCCTGTCGTAGACTACGGTGGTTTGTTCTGCTACTTTTTGTCTGAATAATCTTACTTTTTTCTGGCCTTTGCCTGTTTTTCTACTGATCCATACTGCTGCCACCCCAGCAAAATTGTAAAGCGATCATAATATGCAATATATCACAATATATTTTTCATCTTGTCACAAAATATTTTATTGTATTTTCATATACTTAGTTATCAAATTATAATCTCATTATCATGTTATTAAGGGATGAAAATTATATTTGCCATTTTTTGTCAACATATAGCGACATAACATGAAAACATTTAGTGACAATATTGTTAGAATGTGACAAAGCGAATGTTTGAACAAACTTTTCACCTAAACAACAGTCTAGTATATTTTTGCTGAGGGGGCTGCAGTATGTTTCCGTAGTGTCTGCTTGTTAATAATATAATTAACATTCATGTAAACGTGTTTGCTTGCCAGTAAATGTATATGCAGAAGTGAATGTTGAAGTTCAGACATTTATCTTTGTGACTATGAAAATAATACGTTAGACATTCATATGCACTTTATTGTCAAGAAGCACCCTTATTATATGCAGTTGTGCACATGAGACAACAGATCTTTTATCTGAACTAGCTAGAGTTTTATCACCCTGACAGAGCATCGTTCACCAGGGCTTCTGCATATATATATTTGATGCCTTGCTTCCGCAAACATATATCTGTGTGTGTGTTTGTTTTTCAGACATGGTTTATAAGGAGCCAACTCTTAGAATGAGTTCCTCCACTGATGAGGAGAAAAACGAGGCTTACATCTCCTGCTTTGCCAAAGATTTTTCACCAAATAAATTTGAGTTCAGATGGTTGAAAGAAGATAAGACAAGCCTCTCAAATACTAACGAGGTTGTGACGACCACTGGTGTAAGAAATGACACAAATGGAACTCTGCTGTACAGTGCAGCAAGTTTCCTCACTTTCAAGGCCAGTGACTTGGCTTCTGGCACAGCATTTATGTGTGTGTTTATGGGAACTGGAGAAAAGAACACTCCAGTATCACTAAATACAACTTTGAACTACAAAAGCTGTGGAGCCGGTGAGTATACGTTTTCTTCTGTCTAAAATGATTTTATATTCCTGCTTTTATGGAACCTGTTAATTTATATTCAATAACTTTTCTCACAGTGACGGATGGTTGTCCCATAACAAATGGGAATATAGAGTTCATAGAACCCAAGAATCAGGAAATGTTGATAAAACAGAAAGGAAAATTAACATGTCGAGTCACTGTTAAGAAAGGTGAACTTGAGAAGGTTGCCTGGGAGGACAGGAAAGGAAAAGAGCTGGTGACCACTATGAAAAATGGAGGACCTTCAGGACAATATGAAGCTGTACTTGACATCACCTTTGATGAGTGGAGTGGGGAACTTAACCTTTTCTGTGTGGTTCATCATTCTGACTGCATGGATCCAGTGAAGAAAGGATATACAAGATCTGAGGGTAAGAAACTGTTGTCTGCTTGTTAATATCTTCTTGTTATGACACCAAACAGTGAGAGTTTTCTTCTCATCCTTCAGGAGTACTGATATGTCCATGTGGTGAATCTAACTGTCCTCTCATGCTTGCAGGAGGACATCTTCAGTCTCCTTCAGTCTTTATGTTGCATCCAGTAGAACAAACTAAAAAAGATTTGGTGACCCTGACTTGCCATGTGAAAGACTTCTTTCCTAAAGATATTTATGTGGCTTGGCTTGTTGATGATAAGCCTGCAGACTCAAAATATAATTTCCATACCACAGACGCTATAGAAAACGACGGATCATATTTCGTTTACAGCCAGCTGACTCTCCCTCTTGAGGACTGGAAACAGACTGATGTGGTTTACAGCTGTGCTGTCTATCATAAATCCACCATAAAATCAGCAGGAGTCATTATTAGATCCATTGGATACAGAACCTTCGAAAACACCAACCTGGTCAACTTCAACATGAACGTCCCTAGTTTGTGCAAGGCCTAGTAGATGTTACTGTGTCCTCTGTTCTTTGTTGTTTGATGTTTGTTGCTTGTGATATGACATTGTGTTTTGTGTGTTTTAAATGCAAATTAAAAATCAAATAAAAAAGAAAGACTTTGCAACTGTGTTGTTTGTCGCTTGCACTTTGTCTTTACCAGTCTATAAGCTGTATGTTCATCCTCAGTTTGTTATTAGGTAAAATTAGCTACCAAGTAGCTGCAGAGATCTGAACGTCATTTACTGACTAGAATACTTCTACTTAGACAGTATAAAAACACAATATAATAATAAAAAATCCAATGTCCTTGTTTCATGTGCTGATAGAGTTTCAGCACGTTTCCTGTCTTTGTCTTTCTGTGTTTCCTCTGCTGGGTCTTGCGCTCCAAATGAGACAAGTCACTCTTTCACTTTTGGTCTGTGGTCTCTTCATTAAAGTAAATATTTTTTATTATCAAGCCAAGTCTCATAAGCCACACTAATATTATAGTCTCGCAAAAGCAAGTCAGGGACTAATTTTTTACGTGTGTATTTTATACCAAAGTAATTAATTGTCATAAATCAAAATGGTCCTGTAAAGACATACCTAACAGTACTCACACTTTAAATAATGTAATTACAGAATAACTCAGATCTTTGTGACTATAAATCAAAAACATTTTAAAATTGGTCTATGAAATTAACTTGTCTGTTACAGCTACACCCATAATGGACCTTACTGTTGAAACTACCTGCTACTGGCTCGACTCCATAGAGGTAGAGCAAGATAACATGGGAAAGACAGCTCTCACCTTCATCCTCCTCTTCCTCATCTCTCTGATCTTTACTGTTGGAAGTGTCACTTTGAAGGTAACCACCTGATCACATGTCGGTGTCACGCACAGCTATGGCTTGATCTAAACCATAAAACACCGAATCTAAAAGTTGTTGTAGTTAAAGAATAAAACTGTGAGTTTGGCAGAAAATTATTCAATTACTACAGTAGTAAAATTCTTTTGTCAACTGGGGAAAATTTGTGCACACAAATTACAAATATTTTATTGATTCTATTTAAGAACATTTTTTAATAGTAGCAGTGTTTAGGAAAATTAATGAATAAAATAAATAATGAGAACTGAAGAAGCCTTTTGGATGAAAGGTAAAACATTTTCATGAGATGAAGAAGAAATTAATTAAAAAAAAACAAAAAACTTTTGGATCAACAAGTCCTGAATGACTGAGAATCTACATAAACTTAATTAATTTCAATTAAAAAATACAATATTAACCCCCCATTATTTTTAAAATAATAACTACAAACCATTTTTTAAAATTATTTTAATAATCATAAAGAGATGATATATTTCTTGCTGTAGCATCTGTGTTAGAGGCTGTCTGATACACTCATAAAAGAATAAGCGGACTTGACTTTGTTTGTTTTCAACAAGTTCCACATATTTCAAATATAATGACAAAGAACCACAAACAAAAAAGTAAATGGAGTAAAGTAATTGCTTTTTTGAGTGAATTGCTGTAGAATATGTAAACTGATCTGACTTTTAAATATAATATTAATGTTAATTCAGGTACATTTAATACAAATTATAAGTATCTTAAGGTCCTAAATGAAGGGGGTTAAAAATAGACATCCATTCACTGGTTTTAGATTTTTTTTTTCTAATTTAGAGGTTTTATAATCTTTTTTATCATTGTAATAAAAGTATAATGAAGCCGTTAATTATTTTATACATGGTTAAAATGGAACTAAATACAGGGTTTGGGAGACTTCAGTAGCCAAAAAATTTGAAAACTGCAGATTGATATGTTTTATTTTTATAATTACTGCTAATTTCTCAAAACATCAATTCAAATTTCTCTAAAGATTTCAACTTTTTCCTCATAAATGAAGTTTTGTAGAAGTATAAAATACATGGAATAATTTCAATGTAATAACATATATTTAACATTTCTATCAATGTACATAAAACAGCAAAGACAAAATAAACACAGTCATAATCAAAATGATAGAATTAACATTTTTTTTCCAGTTAAAACTTTTTAACCACTAAGAATAAAATAGTACTATTTCCTCACAATATTTCATTATTTTTATGTTTTGATAACAACAACAGCAACAATATTTCAGTCATTAATGGCACGTAGAAAGAATAAAAACATTAAGAGCTTTTGTAAACAGCCCTTCAACATAAATAAAAATATTTTTTCTGTATAGAACTAGAAAATTCAAACAAATTATTTTTTTCTAAAAAATATTTAGCTTTTACATTAATGGAAGCTTATTGGGGAAATAAATTGTAACTTTGAATATGTTAAAAAAAAAACATGTTTCATTCTCTGTGCGAAGAAAGTGTACTTAGCCAAACATCTTAAACTATGTTATTTTAATGTATTTTTTATAGCATGTCAGGTTGGTAGATTAACAAGATCAAACTGTTCTAATTTTGTTACATGCATCAGAACAGTCACACAGTTAAATATTGAAACAATTAGAAGAAGTTTAAGTAAATTCTTGTAATCTTACCACCTTTTTTAATGTCTTTTCAGATCAAATGAAAGAAGAGGAGCATGAACATTCTGTAATTAAATTCTCAAACTTTTCCTGTATTCACCATGTACTTCTTATAAGTAATCATTACTATAATTTCTCTTTTTAATTCTACACACTGTTTATGATTGTTTTAAATGAATAAATAAATGTTGCAATCACAATAATTTTTGATATGTTCCAGATTATTTTATCTAAATT
The DNA here is from genome assembly GCA_006937955.1 of Pachypanchax playfairii. Taxonomy (NCBI): domain Eukaryota; kingdom Metazoa; phylum Chordata; class Actinopteri; order Cyprinodontiformes; family Aplocheilidae; genus Pachypanchax; species Pachypanchax playfairii. The sequence continues at coordinate 1,449,236 of SSNP01000125.1, read as the reverse complement.
ATTAGAACTGTGTGTTTTACTTGATGCATAACATTTATTGTGAATTCTGTTTAACACATTGTATTTTATGTTACATGATGTTCTCAACACCAGCACCTGGAATCAGTGACTCATGTTCATCTTGTATGCAAATCATGACGTTTCACACCTGGTTAAGTTTTCAGTTTATTATTACTGTAAATTTTAAATTCAAATCTTTGGCAAAGTCATGAGAAGAAACTTGTGTGATAGTTTCTTTAAACAGATGTGAGATATTTAAATGTGCTCTCTTGTTTCTGTTACTGGCATAACCCCCCCCTCACACCTGCTGTCTGTGACGCTCTGTTGCTCTCTGCCGTGTTTCACTTCTGGTTTTTGGTCATTTTTGGGACCCGAGTGTTACACAAAGCTTCCGCTTGTTGTGTGCACTGATCGTTCTGCTCCATCAGGTTTTAACATCTGTTCAACAGACTTTCAGCCTTAATTTTGCATGTTACTAATCACCAAAACTGTATAATGTAAAAAACTCTGCCATCTAGCTTGAATAAAAACAAACTACATGTAAAATTCAGACTTGGTTAGTCACTGCCAAAAATCTAAAGGTATGTATGAATTTAACTAAATCAACTAGTTTCTTTCCAAAGAATCCATATTAAAGCTTAAATGGAATCATTTTGAAACATGTCATCTCTTTTCTGCCACAGATCTTGTGGTAGTCTCTCCAAACATCACCTTGTACCCTGCGTGGGAAGGAAAAACTGGGATCTCACAAGTCAAACTTGTCTGCATTTTGATCAACTACTTTCCTCAAGAACTGACTGTGGAGTGGCAACAGAACAGCAAGCATCTAGCAGGCATTGTATCAAATAATATAAGTCTGCAGAGCACAGTTAACACAACTTTTAGTCTAATCTCTGAGTTTGAACCAAATATGGAAGAGTGGAAAAAAGGATCAAATTTTACCTGCAAGGCCACACATAACAAAATCCATTTTGAAAAAACATCAAGTATTTGTGAAGGTAAGTTCTTACGAGTGCTGTCACTCATCATGTTTTGTGGTGTGTGTGTGTATTATATATCAGGAGTGAATTAACTTCTTTATTTTTCCTGCAGGCCATGAAAACAATTATCCTTCCATCCATGTGGAGATTCCCACCTTCAGGACAGTGATGACACAGTTGGACGTACAGGCAACATGTTTCCTTCGTAATGTCTTCAATGCTGAACTGACCTGGCAAATGGATGGACGACCTCCATCAGGTGACAAAGTGAAAGAACAGACAAACACAACTTTTTTAATCAGTACTTTGAACGTTCCGTCGAGCACCTGGAAAAACCTGAAGGTTCTGAAATGTAAAGCTGAACATCGCTGCTTCTCTGCTGAGAAGATCGTACATGTTTCAGGTAAGAAGATAGACAATTCAAGGAATTAGTTTGAGAACTAACTCAGATGGTTTGACCACCACTCGATGTGTTCATGTACATTTAAGGTTTTACTTTTTGCTGTAACCATCCAGGTCCTGCAGTTACACCTCCACAGGTGGAGATCAGGAGATCCCCCCCAGACCTGCTGAAAGGAGATGCTACTGTCCTTCAGTGTCACATCTCACAGCTGTCTTCACAGGACCTCTATGTAACATTTCAGTACAATGGAACTGATATTTCTAATAAACAGTATGTTGATCTACCTGAAGGTCTGGACCTACATTCAGTCAGTAGAAGTTTCTCTGTGCCTGAAGAGTTCAGGACTAGCAATGCAAGTTTCACATGTTCAGTGAACCAAGGCTTCTCCATTAGTCCCGTTATATCAAATTCCATCAGTGATGTTTTTGGTGAGAATTGTTCAGTTTCTTTGTAATTCAGTAATTTGATTGAACTGAATATTGGCGTCACCGTTTTAATCATTAATGCCATTTTGTCTCTGTTATATTTAGCGGAACCCTCAGTGGAGCTTCTTCTAACACCTAGTGATAAATCAGGACAGCAAAGACTCTTGTGTTCTGCATGGGGCTTCAATCCTAAAATTAAATGGTTCTCTGAGTCAAAGCAATTAACTTCAACAACTGATGACACCAGCATGGATAAAAAGGGGCGTGTTTCAGTACTGAGCCAACTGCATGTTCTTCAGAAAAAGTGGAAAACAGGAAAGGTCTTCACTTGTGAAGTGTCTGATATGTCTCCTCCAAAAACTATCAAAAAGGAAATCAGTGTCTGCTCAGGTACAAATGATCCCAAAACACACTGAACAATATCTATGCAGACATTCAGCCTTAACTGTGGAACTTTATACAATAATAATAATTATATTTAGTCCAGGAAAAAATGTAATTGTCTTTAGACATTTACAATAACAAATGTTTAAAAAATCTCAGTTTTTGATGTCATGTTCATTTTTAGTGACTCCAGCATCTTCTCAGAAAGTTGGTGTCTATGTTCTGGGACCACCGCTGGAGCAGCTTCAGAACAAGGGACAGTTGACCATTACGTGTGTTCTTGTCGGCACCGATCTCAGTGATTTCTTCATCACCTGGAAAATAGGTGGTAACAAGTCTCACCGCCGTAACATCCGTGTAGAGAGACCAGTAGCTTACAGCAATGGGACGGAGACTTTCCACAGCTTCTTTAATTTGTCAGCAGAGGACTGGTACTCATATAAGAGGGTCTCCTGTGAGGCAAAACATCAATGTTCTAGCAAGGGTTCTGAAGAATCTATCAGCAAAAGTTCAGGTATTAATAAAAAGACTTGGTCTATTACAGTTTTTATGGTTGTCACTCAAAATTTACTGTCATTTGTGTGTGTTTAAAGATGTCTTTCCACCAGTCGTGAGGATCATCCAACCAGCTGCTGCTGACCTATCCAAGTCTGACAACCTCGTGCTTACCTGCCTAGTTTCAGGATTTTTTCCATCTACCATCACAGTGCAATGGAAAGAGAACGACCAACTACTCCCATCCTCTCGTTATGTTAACAGCCCTCTGTGGCAAGAACCAGGAAGACACTCCTTTTCAATGAGAAGCTTGTTAAATGTGACCAGAGCCAAAGACAGAAAGTCAACTTACACTTGTGTTGTCAGACACGAGTCATCTGTGATTCCAGTTGAAAATAGTATAAATGATGTGTTTGGTGAGTTTACACATAGTTTTAATACAGTTCTTTATTTAACAGCTTTCTTCTGAATGAATGTATACCTTATTGACTCCTCCCACCAGCCTCAGTAACCTACACCAAACCTTCAGCCGTCCTGCTCCAGGGCTTTAATGAACTCATGTGTTTGGTCTCCGGCTTCAGCCCGGCATCCATTAACATCACTTGGTTTCGTGGCGAAACCAATGAACTTCAGAACTACAACACAAGTGAGCTCCACGTAGGTCCAGATGGAAAATTCAGCATCCAAAGCAACCTCCGTCTGTCCCAAATCGACTCCTTACCTGGGGTGGTTATTACCTGCAGGGTGACTCATGGAAACACAATCCTGTTACTGAACATATCCAAACAAGGTGTGTGAGTCACAAGTTTTCTCATATTTTTTGAATTGTTGCGCAAACACACTTCTTGTTAATTAAACCTTTTTTTTTTTTTATCTTGAACAGACTCACTGGATACCTGTAATTTTTTAGATAACATCAGAGATATGGATGTGAGCCAAGACGAATTAAAACAAACTTGGTCTGTGGCTCTAACCTTCCTCCTCTGTTTCCTCTTCGCCATCACATTTTCTGTTATTGTCACCATTATTAAGGTAAGAGTCAGTAATTATTCTGCTGGTGTCTTGATTGATGTCAGGATGTATACATTCTTTTTTCAACTGTTGATCAGTCAAGACATAAAATCTTTATATTTGACCAGTTTTCTTTTCCTTTCAGACCAAATAATGAAGATCTCAGGAGAATCCTTCTTGATTTAGATGGACTTCTTTGGATCCTTAATGGAATTTGTTATGATTTGTGTCTTCACTTCATTTTTTATTGAATTTTTCTGTGCTTCAATTATATATTTCGCATGTAATGTGAACATTTGCTTCATGCAATGTGACATGGCAAAACACAGAGAGCTTCAGAAACAACTGAAAAAGGAACATAAACCTGCAAACACAGATACAAGGATAAGTCCTGATCCAGGTCCTGATGTTGTGTCCTTAGGAACTGTACTGTCCAGCTGGGAGACATATTTAGTTTTATTTTTTCAATGTCTCTCCAGCTTTACAAGATCCCTTTACTTTGGAAAGAGTCCATCATTACTGCAGTTCCTAAACCTGCATCTCCCAAATCTCCAATTAACTTTAGACCAGTTGCACTAACTTCCCCGGTTATGAAGTCATTGGAAAAAATGTGTTAAGGAATCACTTCTGACCCGCGTCCAGGCTAATCTGGACCCACCTCAGTTTGCTTACATGTCAGGCAGAGGTGTTGAGGATGCAGTAGGCTCCCTGCTGAATTTGGTTTTAACCCACCTTGATGAACCAGGTCATGTGCTCGTCTTTTATTTATAGATTTTTCATCTGCTTTTTACTGTGTACAGCTGTACATTTTAGCTGAAAGACTAAGGCCGTTTCTCAATACTCAAGTACGCTAGTACGTTCTTGCGTCTTGAGAAGTGCATTCTTGGCAAGTACACTAGAAAGTCCATACTACCGAGTATGGGAGTAGAAGGATGGCATTTAGTACTGTGTTGTCATGGCAACAAATGTTGCTTTATGCTACGGTTAAAAAAATGACGTGAAATACACAAACAAACATTCTATGTATGCAAAGTGAACAAAATTAAAAAGAAAATATGTTAGACATAAGTGTTTTGGGTTTTTCTTTTTAGATAAAACTGTTTTTGATGCAGTGCATTATGGGATACCTTGCTGGCCCAAGTACACAGAAAGGTGCATCAGTGCATCTTCGATAAAATAGACGGAGCTAGAACACTTCCGGGAACGTTAAGCATATTTTGCGTACCTTGATGTGTACTTAGAATTTGAACAGTACTTGGTCTACCAATGATGACGTTTCTTAAGTACGTGAATACACAAGCCCACATAAGTATGCATATTTAGAAACAGCCTAAGAGACTCCCACAGCATCGATCCTGGACTTGTAGCCACACCGACTTATTAACAGAATGGACATCACAGGTCATCACATTGTTAAATTCACAGATGACTCAGTTATCGTGTCCCTACTGAGCAGTGATGACCCGATCACGGGCCTGTAGTGAAGGAATTCACCGACTGGTCCTTCTTAAATATTACACAACTAAAACAAAAAAAAATCTTATGTCCATCTCTCATGTCATCCTTGAAAAGCAAGCAGTGGAAATAGTTAAAAACTATAAATACCTTGGCACTCATCTGGATGACGAGTTGTCTTTGAATCTTCATGTTGATGCTGTGTACAAGAAGCTCATCAGCATATGTATTTTTTCACAAGCTTTGTACTTTTAAGGCTGACTGTATTTCTATACGAATGTTTTACACATATTTTATCGAATCTCTTTTAACTTTTTCTCTCATCTGCTGGTACAGTTACATTTCCCTTGAAACTAAAAACTGATTTCAGGGGATTGTAAGACTGTGCAGCAAAATAGCATGGATTAAACTAAATAATCTTACTGCCTTGTATCAAACCAGAGTCCTCATCAAGACCCGTTCAGTCCTAAAGGTTCTGAGCCCCCTTTGGCTCATGAGTTCCTGCTGCTACCATCAGGGCGCAGATACATCCTGCCAAAATGCAGGACAAACAGACCAAAGTTTTCTCTGGTCCCTGCTGTCATTGCACTGTTGAACAACTAGCTCAGTTTTTTTTTTTTTTTCATCTTGATTAGTTTGTTTTGTCTTTGTAGAGTGAATGTGCTGATTGTTTGTTGCTGAATGACAAATTGCCCTATGGGGATAATAAAAAAAATCCTACAAAAGTGCATTACAAAAATGACAATAAAAATAAATACAATTCATAAAAAAGAAGGAATGTATTAAATTCTGCTTCATTTTTGCATATAAAATATGAATATAAAAATAAAAAGAGCAAGAGCAAAATACTTTTTTTCTCTAATAATAATAAAGTATGGATGACTTACAATACGTTGTTTTTTTCAGACCATATTTCACCTGCTCAATACAAACACACTTGTGTCACACTAATTGTCCACAAGATGGAGTCATAGCTCAACAATTGTGTGTGAAAAAGAAGCCGCTCAGTAATTTGAAGCTTAATACAGATCTCATCAGGAATTTCGTTAACAACATAAAATAGAGGCAGTCATAAATCTATCTAAATCGACCAAATTATTTTTGTAGCGTTTTTACTTTCTGTTCTCACACACACACACTCACAATTACTGAGCTGTTAGTGTCCATACAAGGTTTGAGTTGGTGCAGTTTGAGTTATAGTTTGATGTTAGAGTCTACCTTTGATTACATTATGGGTTCATAGGTATTTCAATCTGAGTGAGACAACACAAGACACATTAAGAGTTACTATTGGTTACCTGCAGAGGGATCTGGCACAGTGTTGGTCTTGATTGGCTGACGACCATGTGGCAGCCGGCCCAAATCTGTGACGCTGTTGCTGGGAGGGAGAGTCGCTGCTGAGAGTCGCAGTATGTTGCTGCCAATCTGATGCCAAGGGGCCATCAAAGGGGAGAGTAGGGCACCATTCGCAGCAGGATGCCTGGGAGCATCTCCCTGTGTAACACCCCATAATGTCATGCCAGTCATCCTTCTTCTAGGCTTGTGTGACACACAGAGAGGTCAAACAGAAAGTACAAACCCAACAGTCACAGTTTGGCTCCACAACGTGGGTCATAGTGCCACAGGTTAATTACAAGTGAAGCTACAAAGTGCTGAATGAAACATTCATGCTTATGTCTGTTTAAATCAGGAGTAAAACTTTATATGATATTAAAAAAATAAACTTTACAAAAACAAAGACCTTTCTCCACCTTTAAATGCCATCAGTTTATATTAAAGTCAAATATTAAGGTGGATCTTGTTTTATTATTAATAAAATAACTACTCTCTATTTATCCTGACTTGAAATAACGAACTCAGCTAGATAAACTTTATAAAATAATAAATTAACTTAAATAAAATAAACTTAATAAAAATTAAACAACAATTTTTTTTAAAAAAGAAACATACGGGTCGGTTCTTCTCCAGCTCCATCCTGCCATCCCACGTGAACAAGATGCCCAGAAACTTAAACTCCTCCACCTGTGGAAAAGACTCACTACCAACTTCATGGGAAAATTCCACCTTTTTCTGGTTGAGAAGAGTTTTTGATAGATTGGGGCTTCGTCCTCACTGATGAGGGAGCTGCTGATTTACTGGACTGTCTATGCTCCAACTCTCATCTATGGTCATGAGCTCTGGATCCTGACTGATAGAACAAGATCCTGGATATAAGTGGCTGAAATGAGCTTCCTCTGTGGGGGGTCAGGGGTGGCTCAGCCTCAGAGAAAAGTGAGAAGCTCCACCATCCAGAGGGAGCTTGAAGAAAAGCTGCTGCTCCTCAGCATTGAAAAGAATCAGCTGAGGTGGTTCGGGCATCTGATTAGATCCTGAATGCCTCCCAATGGAGGTTTTTCAAGCATGTCTCACAGGGAGGTGACCCCCGAGCAAACCCGGAATTTGTTGGCGAGAGAGATATGTACAGTATATATATACATACATACATAAACACCTGTTGCCCCTGCAACCTAATCATAGATGAGAGGGAGAAGTTGGATGGAAACAAACAAACAAATGAAAGATATGTAATACATGTGTAAAAATACAAAAAATAGATAAGGGGGAACATGAAGCTGTGATAAAGAAGGTGGGGGATTTCAAGATAGAGTCAACAGTCCAAAGCAAAAGGTCTGTGAAAAAGAGGTGAGGCAACATGTGCTAGCAGGTTGGATGTGTGATAAAAGAGTATCAGCAAGAATAAAAGAAAAGGTGGACAAGACAGGGGTGAGATCAGTCATGTCTGTTTTGGAGAAAGTACCACTGAGGGAGGGACAGGAGACACAGCTACAGGGAGCAGAAATGAACATGTTGAGGTTCTTTGGGAGTAACGAGGATGGACAGGATCAGGAATTAGTCCATCAGAGGGACGACACATTAGATGTTTTGGAGATAAAGTCAGAAAGGCCAGACTGAGATGGTTTGGACATGTACAGAGGAGGAATAGTGGGTTTGTTGGGAAAATAATGATGAGGGGGGAACTACCAGGCAGGAGGTCTAGAGGAAGACCAAAGAGGAAATATATGGATGTAATGAAGGAGGACATGAGGTGTGAGAGAAGAAGACAGAGTTAGAAGGAGAGAGATGACTTGCTGTGGCGACTCCTAAAGACAGCAGCTGAAAGGAAAAGATGATACACACATGTATATACACATGAATACATTACTAAAAAGAAAAGAAAATTTAAGTAACAAAAACAAACTATCAAAAACAGTCATCGTGACATAGGAAATACAGAAAATGAGAGAACCCCAAAATAAGTGCAAAAATTTCACCTTTAAGTGTCTTGATCTGTTTTTGACTTTCTTAAGGCTGATCAGAGTTCACAGGTTGAGATTTGGGCAGATAGTTTTATTGTGACAGCGCCCTCTTCTGGCCTGTAAACTTCTTTTATAAAAGGTAATGATCAGCGTAATGAACCAGTTAAAATGACCCTGACTCTGAACCGGGTCTGTTACACAAGTCTAATACTGTTCAGACCAAACCTCCATCATCTCCATCCAAATTAAGAGTTAGATTTTTAAAGACTTATGCATTAAAGAACAGATGGGCTGTAATTCAGCTGGCTGTTCATTAGCTGCACTACTGATGCTTGGAACAGTTTAATTAAACTACTTTTAAAAATGATGATTCAACATGTGCAAATGTTTTATTGAAAATAAAAAAGTGAACAAGGAATTGATGAAAAACACATTTGTTTGCCACAAAAACAAAAGAAACCTGAAGAGGAATTCTTTAATAAGCCGCTGTCATAAAAAGAAACTAGAACATTTCTGATGCTTTTGGCCTTTTGCACAACATCCAGTATCATTTACATTTATGCCAGGCGCAGTATAATGAATTATAAAACAGCATGAACATAAACAATGTTTAAAGACAGCAGTAATCCAGGCTGGAACTGACCCCACCGACGTGCCATCAGCTTGTCTGTCCAATCAGAAAGCCTCCTTTTCTCCAAAAGGTTAAGAGTTTTTGACTACATGTACAATCTGATTCTGTGTTACTGTCTGAACTCATCCTTCCGGTATATTTATCTATAGATGGAATATTCAGATGCTACCACGAGCCATTGTGGTTTCACTAATAATGTTTGGACTTGAGGATAATCGCACCTACAGTTCGGTGTGAAATGCTAGAATGGCTGTCACAGCATTTCTCAGAAATAACATTTTTTACTGCCACGACGGGCGCGGTTTCAATCCAGAGTTCACTCAAGTTGAAACAATCGGCCTACTTTTCCCCAAAAATCCGCTGCTCGCACGCGGACACCTAGTGAGAGACTTGTCTGTCTTTGCAGGCTGCCGCTGTGCCAATGCGCAAACATTCTCTGCCGTGGTGGGATAGGTCTCCCCCCAAATTGAGGCTGCGCTCGAAACGATCATGCGACTGAATGACGAGCGCGTCATGCTCGTCTTCCTCCTCCTCTGCTCCGCGCGATCTGTGGCTCCGTGTTCCGCAATCCCCTGGGAAACCGTACCGCCCTCGGTGGCTCTGCTATCGCCGCTTCGCTCTCACTGAATGGCCGCCCGGAGAGACGCTAACTGGGCAGGGAGAGCCGCGCCGAGCCGCGACTCCTGCTAGTTTCAACCGAAAGCTCTGCATCAGCTTCCCGGTGAGGCGGTGAGTGTCCTGTCTGTGTATGTGTGTAATGATCCACCGGCGGAAGGGGGGGTGGGGGGTAAATCGGTCCATCAGATAATAAACTTTGCCACGGAGGAGACGTGTCCAGGTTGGCACAACACAAACTCTGACACGTGAAAACATGGACTCAGGCGCATGCGACTTTCCTTCTACGTGCAAATAAAAGCGGCCAGGAAACAGTTTAATATTCCGGTATTTTTGGCACGACACCGGTTGCAAAGAATTGCGCCTTGTTGTGCTCCCGCCCCGTCCAGACCAACCCCCCACCCCCCCGCTCGGTGCCGCACTGGTTCCGTCTGGCTCGCCCCTCAGCTGCTGCGTGTCCCGGGATGACCTGTTGATGTCGGTGGAACTGAGAATGGCAGGGGGAGCGACTTCCCCCCATCACTAAAACATTTAAACAAGGACAGATTCTCCAGCCTTGACAACCGGCGCCGAAGCTCGACGACGACCTCGTCCGCTCTGGCAGTAAGTGTCCATGTCTCTCCCCCCCCTCCTCCTTCCGTTTCATCTCTCGCCTTCGCTCGACATTATTGTGCAGCTGGTGAGTGACGGTGGACGGTGCGCGCGCCGGGGCGAAGCCAAAAAATGTTGAGCCGTTAACGTTAGCTTAGCCATTAGCCGCCTCTTGCACAGGCCCGCTGCGGATGGGAGAGGAACAAAACGTTTGTCCAGCTGTGTCACCCCACAGGAGGACAACACGGATCCAAAACGTACCTGTAAACACTTTAACTTTATAGAGACAGAATCACTGATGGCTGTCGGTGTGGAATTTCGTTCCACGGCCACGGAGCCGCGTCTTCTTCCCACATCCTTTATGTTTTCCTCCATCTCACTGAGACACGGAGGAAAAAAAAAGATCCAAAATGTTTGTGCTGATTTGATGTTCTGACTAATCAGAAACGAGTTAACACGAGGGGAGTTGCACGGGTGCGCGTGCACGTTCGCACGTGGAGAAAGGAAATGCCTGTGTCAGGTGCATGATTGACCTGGTCTGATGCAGACCCGGATCAGTTGGAAACTTTTTGAGATGTGATACAATAGAGTAACATGACAGCTGGAATGTGGGCTCGGAATAATAATCATTTTTAAAAAAGTATATTGCATGAATGTTTGACCTAGTTTTACTGTCCAGGCTGAAAATCTTAATCACAGAGTGAGTTTGGTTTGTAAAATAACTCTGCAAATAAGTGTGTGTTTAACAGGACTGGAGAGGATTCTTCTGATCAGTGCTGCTTCTCCTCAGTGTATAGAAGGACACACACACACATAAACACACACAGTACCATTCTCTCTGTCAGGGCAAACTGTGCAAACACACCCTGCTCTCAGCCTCACTGTTTGTGTGTCTTCATGTCTGTGTGTGTGTGTGTGTGTGTGTGTGTGTGTGTGTGTGTGTGTGTGTTCACCACGGCTTGCCAAACTGTAAACAAGCCGTATTGTCTAATGTTCTTGTGTGTGCGTGTGACTCAGTGTGCCTTTTGTGGGTTTGTTTGAGTTTGTGTGTGTGTGTGTGCATCTGCGTTTTTAGCATGAGGGAGAGGGAGAGCTTGAGTGAGACGGAGACAAAGCAAGCATTTCTCTTTACCCTGGAGCTTGGCAAGGACCCAAATGGAAGGCTTTGGATATGATGGGGTGGTTCACTCCAGGCTCTCATCAGTCTGTCACATCAAAAATTGCTTGTATACTTCTGGCAGGGTGGGCTTCACTCACTTTATCCCATCAGTAACGTAGTGTATCTTGTGTTTATTTATCTCTCTGTGCGTTTATGAGAGCAGCATACAGTCACGCAGCCCTTTTAAGTGGTAAAGAATCTCTTTGAAAAGTCTCTTAAACGGGGAGCAGGCCTGAGTTTTCAGCTCGGTTATGTCAATAACTATTTCTCTGCTCTAACTGAAAGTTTTAGGGTTTTAAAATTCTGCGTGGGCTGAGCAGTTAATTTGCAGCGTCCTTAGTTTTTGCAGTGTTTACGAGAATGCTGGGACTGTATGTGGAAGGGTGCATATCAGTCCTGTGACAGAAAAAAAATATGTGCATCTTTTCTGCACGACGTCCCCTTAACAACAGCTGTGCTGTTCACAGCCCGAGGATAATGTTGCAATGCAAGGCGAAGGTGCAGACCACGTGTGTTAGTTTGCTTTCAACTGTTGATTGAGGTTAATTGTAACATGCAATGTGGTTTTTGCTCAGACCACATGCACTTTCACACGTAGAATAAAAGAACATGACCCAGTTATGCGAGGACAACTTTGTAGGTTACAAAAGACAGAAATTCAACTTGTTAACTCAGAGATGTCATCTGAACACATCTGTAAACCCCCCCAGAGGAGAAATACTGTTGTCCTGTATACAGTATGTTTCTTACTCAGGTGGACTAGCAGTAATAACAGACGCTTCCATCTAATTGAGTGTGTCTTTAAAATGGATTGGACGCGTGAAACATAATCCATCTGTTTCATTGTGTTTGTTCTCCTTGAGGTTTGTCTTTTAGCCTATCTGTTGCATTGAACCCCCATACCTGGGGGTTAGCATAGCTAACTTATAGCTGGGAAACAGCTGCAGGAATTGGAAGTTTTACCTGTCCACGTTCTTATGGGCTTTAACCAGTGGCATGGCTGATCTATAAAGATCAACCTCATCTTTTTTCTGCTTAGTATTTGGCTGAGTATGCAAAGGCATGGCTGAGTACCAATTGTTCAAATAAAAGCCAGATGTCAGATTAATTGGGTTTTTGACTATCTGTGAGCTGATTAATCAGTTTTCTGATAAATTAGCTTTCTGGTTGATTGATTAACTGGTTCACCTCTAGCAGTTATTGTGTGAATAATGTCATAGCCGAGATTGCAGCTGTTTGGATTATTGTGCCTGGAAATATTTTGTCCTAAATAAACATCTGATTCAGTTAGGTTTAGTTTAGCATCACACCTTGGTGGGACATAGAGCCATCTACAGATCTGCCACTCGCTAAGTGATGGACTAAACAGTTGTAAACACTAGTTTTGGGCGGTATTCATTTAGATCATGTGAGGGTTTCTTATGTCTTTTCAAGCCCACTTTTTAAAATCTAGATTGAGCAAAGTGATTTAAACAAATGAAAGTGAGAATTGATCCAACAAAAGGTTTGAAGAGTTAAAATGACATTAGCAAATGAACATGCCACCTAAGCTGAAGGGCGGATCTGAAGCTGTGCTTCTGTCATAGTGAGATTTTTACAGGAAGTAAACTGATTATACACAAATCATAATGAAAAATATCAACTTCTGCACTCATGGCAGGGATTTAACTTGCACCAGAATGTTTAAGAATGGTAGTGGCTATTTTTGGATACCCTGATATACTTTTATTACCATACTTTATTACACAAACCCAGTTCCCATAGCATTAATCTAATTTTATTTTAGAGACATCAGTTTAGAAGCGGTCATCTCCAGCCCTCGCTTTAATCAACCTCCTCCAGATGCTGAGGCCAAATCCAAGGGGAAACTGGAGTTTTGTACCCATCCAGAGGAAGAGTTAAAACATCACGAGAACCCACTGTGCTGTGTCGGTTTCACACTGATTGGCTAAACTCCCTCATGTTGCATTAGGGTGGAGCGTGAAATGTTCAGAAAATTTGATAACTGAATGTGAAAAATCAAAATACTGACAGCCTATCATGCACACGGGTAAACACAAGGGTTCCCTGAGAACTCAGATCTCACTTTTTAGATTTCCAGATTTGTTTTGTAGAAAAATTAAGTTACCAGAGCTATTTTGGGAAGCTTTCACACCAAAATCCAGTATGTATTCTACATTTTACCACAGGAATATTTTCATTAGGCTATAATTCTCTGTGCTAAGGAGTAAACCTCTACAGAATATCATCAGTGCCCATTAATGCACACTACCAGTCAAAAGTTTGGACACGCTCTCTCATACAATGGAACAAAAAAGTATGTCCAAACTTTTGACCTGTATGTAATGGTGTGTTCACACCAGCCCAAGCGCCAGCGTCAGGAGTGGCAAGATTACATGTAAAGTCAACTACGAGTCTGTCTCCAATGTTCTCCTGTAGTTGAATACCTGCTGTCACATGAGCAAATTGGACATTTTATACATATGCATTTTCTACTTTTGGATTAATTACATCAATTTAGTCCCTCAAAGTGGCAACTCGGTGATCATGTATAACATCAGCGCAGACAAAATTCTAACTTATTTGCTTCCTCTTTGTTTTTTGTTTTTTTTTAACATGTCTGTGTGTTTTGATCATTCCTAGAAAACCCCTGCGGTGGTGTGCGAAGGCGCACCATGGCCCAGACCCTCCAGATGGCGATTCCAAACTTTGGCAACAACATTTTAGAGTGTCTGAACGAGCAGCGTCTGCAGGGCCTCTACTGCGATGTCTTTGTTGTGGTCAAGGGCCACACCTTCAAGGTACTAATCAAACATTAAGATACAGTGGTTTTAATAATGTTCAACCCTGTTTTAAAAAAAACATTTGAATCTTCTTGTGGCTCTGTCGCATCAGTGTTTCATGAGGAATTTGTACCTTGAAAGAGCTGCGGTATAGCAAACAGATTCCAAAATGTGTCTTTTTTTACTTTTTGCTACCTCTATTAAAATAAATAATAATTACTTTTAGCCTAGATCCTACTCTGATGTTAAATCCAGCACCAGTAACTCAACTTAAAAAAAAAAAGTCAATTCATGACAGGGCCTGGACTAATGTTTCATATAAAATCACATAAACCTGATAATATCTTTAGGTAAAAGGTAAATTGAGGTTAAATCTTTGGTTAAGATACAATTTGAAGGCGTTAAACTCAAAAGATTACATCATCCAAATGTTTTCAGGCATTATTTAAGTGTCTCTTTGTCTTTACAAAAACAGTCTTTTAACTTTAATTTACACTTTAACTGCTTAATTTAACTCCTTAATTAAAAAAAAGTTGTGCATGATTTTTTTGTTTGTTTTTAATGAAGGAAAAAAATGCAGTGTGTTGCTTGAAGTTAGAAATAATAAGAATTTATTTTACTATACAGATTTTTCAATAAATTGATTCATGGCAGACATATCTGATACAGCCCTCATTTCTTCAGCTTTTGCTTCCAAGGAGAAATTTTCTTTTGTTCTTTTGAGGTAGCCATCATCACATCAGACTAGCTGAAGGTCAACTAAAGGATAATGCATCTCTCCGGTCCTGTTTCAGGTGTTTGCTGTATTTTCTTTCTTCCATTTCTCAAAAACATGACTTTCAGAAACTGGTCCCCAATTGTTGAAAAGGGCGGAGTCTCAGGTTTCATTAAAAGTTTAGAGTGAGCCTACATTCTTTTTTAGCCAGAGTGACTCGTAATTTAGTGCATTTTGTCCTCAGCTGACCCTCTGCCCCTCTCGTTCTCTTCTCCAGTTCTGTAGTTGAAATATATATACACTGCTAAAAAAAACTAAGGGAGCACAAAAATAAGACATCCAAAATCTGAATAAATGAAATATTATTATCAAATACTTTGTTCTTGACATAGTTGAATGTGTGACAACAAAATCACACAAACATTATCAATAGAAATCTGATGTATCAACCCATGGAGGTCTGGATTTGGAGTCACACTCAAAATTAAAGGGTAAGAACTTCAGGGTGCATAGGGTCTCACAAGGGGTCTCAGTGTCTCATCTCGGTACCTTATGGCAGTCAGGCTACCTCTGGCGAGCACATGGAGGGCTGTGTGGCCCCCCAAAGAAATGCCTCCCCACACCATTACTGACCCACTGCCAAGCTGGAGAATGTTGCAGGCAGCAAAACGTTCTCCACGGCGTCTCCAGACTCTGTCACGTCTGTCACATGACCTCAGTGTGAACCTTTTTTCTATCCGTGTAGAGCACAGGGCACCAGTGGGGAATTTGGCAATCTTGACGTTCTCTGGCAAATGCCAAACATCCTGCATGGTGTTGGGCTGTAAGCACAACCCCCACCTCTGTACGTTGGGCCCTCATACCACCCTGATGGAGTCTATTTCTGACCATTTGAGCAGACACATGCACATTGTGGCCTGCTGGAGGTCATTCTGCAGGACTCTGGCATCTCCTACGGCCTCATCCACATCTCCTGATGTCTCCGGATAGTGCCTCCATGCTCTGTACACTATGCTGATAGACACAGCAAACCTTCTCGCCACAGCTCACATTGATGTGCCATCCTGGATGAGCTGCACTACCTGAGCCACTTGTGTGGGTTGTAGACTCTGTCTCATGCTACCACTAGAGTGAAGTGTTGGAGATTTTAAGGTTTTACGATGTTGGTAAAAGGTCACAGGTCATGCTGCAGGAGTAAGTGAACTGAAACAGACCTGGCCTGAATCAACACTTTCGTGTTTATCTTGGAAACCAGTTGGTTTACGACCTGTGACTGTTGTCCATCCAATTATGTGTTTGTTTACTACACTCTGACTTAATTATCTGACCCACACTTGTTTCCCTCCCATGCTCCATCCAGATGGGAGGTGTCTTTGTGAATAAAAAGGCAATGCAAAAGGGAACACATCAGAATCGTCTCAACACCTTGGTTGGGCGTTCTCCTTTGCAAAGCTCATTGAAACCATACCTCTGTGTCTGACTGACTTTTTGATAGTTGTTTAACTTAAGGGTATTAAAATATCCTGACCTGAAGCACCACCAGCATTCAAAGTGACCAAAACATCAGCCAGAAAACATGAAGTGAGAAGTGGTCTGTGGTCACCACCTACAGAATCATTCCTTTATTGGAGATGTCTTTGCGAATTGCCTATAATTTCCACCTGTTGTCTATTCCATTTGCACAACAGCAAGTGAAATTGATTGTCAATCAGTGTTGCTTCCTAAGTAGACAGTTGGATTTCACAGAAATCTATTTTCTTTACGTATACTACTGCTCAAAGGGCCAAAGGCCTCTCATCCTGAGCCGGGTTCTGCTAGAGCAGTGTTTCCCAACCCTAGTCCTCAAGGCACACTGTCCTGCATGTTTTAGATGTGTCCCTGCTCCAACACAGCTGAGTTAAATTAGCAAATTACCTGATAACTTGGCTTTCATTGTCTGGTATTTTGCTCATTTAACTCAGCTGTGTTGGAGCAAGGAAACATCTAAAACATGCAGGACAGTGTGCCTTGAGGACCAGGGTTGGGAAACACTGTGCTAGAGGTTTCTTCCTGTTAAAAAGAAGTCGTTTCTTTCCACTGTCGCCCGTGCTGCTCAGGATGGGGGTTGTGTTGCATTGACGATTCAACTCAATCGCCTGGTTCCTTACATAAGAAATGTTTTATTTTTACTAACTGACCTGATATTTCTGTAAATTGCCTTGAAATTACTTTTGTTATGAACTGGCACTTAATAAATACAAATTAATTTTAGAACACCCCAATTTTTATTTGAAAATATTTAATGAAACTCTGAAATGAAAGCATTGGACAAATAAGCAATTGGAGTTTTAAAAGGAATCAATTTATAAACCAAAAGGTTTTCTAAACTGTTGTCTCATCAAAGTTGCCTCCTTTATCAGCTATAACAGCTGAACACACTCGTGACTTTCTTTCTACAATATAAATAAAAATATTCTTCGGAAAGTTCTTTCCATATTTGTTAGAGAAGTTTATACAACTGTAGGTTGTTTTGCTTTCACTCTTCAGTCCAGTTCATCCCTGACCAGCTCAAAGGGGTTTAAGTCTGGAGACTGTTCTGCCGTGTTTTCAAGCTCACCATCACTCTCTCTATATGATCCGCCATAGCTCAGAACATCCGATAACAAAGGAAGCCCCGCTTACGCGCTCTTTTTAACGGTCAGGCGTTACAAGCTTCAACGCCTATGCGTTTTAACTGGCAGGCGTTATGAGCTTCAACTTTCAAGCTTCAAACTTAAAGCCTTATGAACGTTGCTTGATGTTGACAAAGCGGCCGGTGTGAACGTACCATAAACAGGAGTAATGTCCTTATTCCCCGCCTCATTGCTGCCTGCCACTGTGTTCACGTAAAACAACAGAGACACTAACACTGCTGCTTCAGAAGCAGCAGTGGAAAAATAAATAAATCTCAGCATTTTGCAGTCGTGCTGAAATTTCAGGCGTGGTGCAGTGCCACGATAAAAAGAACGTTGGGGAAAGGCTGCCAATGGTGGTGTTTCATGTCCGAGACAAAACTCATTGTCTTATTTAGCAACAGTTTTCTTGTTGCAACTCGTCCTGTCAAACCTGCAACTCAAAGTCTTGTTGAAACTGAGACTGGATTATTACAACCATTATTAAGCTGTGCTTGAATCTGTTGACCTGTGAGCTGTTAACTGGTACCACAGTGTGTTCCAACAGAGGGGGTTGTGAGGAATCCAGCAAAGCTGGAGCACCTGTAGGAAGGCTCGATAAACTTCCACTGTACTTTATGGCACCAGCTGTCCGCAGCAGCACCTACAGGTTTAGACCAAATATTAAATTGTTAACCCATTTTGTTCCCTGAAAAAAGGCCTATGTCTATAATTCTGAAATGTATATTATTTTTCAGTTTGGGGTAACCTTACCTTTTTTATAACCTCTGACAGTTCACCATCTACCTTTGTACCATTTCAAGCTATTCACTGGACTTGAGTGACTTGAATTGCTATTAAAAAACTGGAAAAAGTTTAGTGTAAATGTTTGACCAGTAATGTACATATATGATAAATAACTTACTATGGCTACAAAAGGTTTGTGAGTTGCAGACCATCATAGGGCTTCAGTAGACATGCTGCTGCCTGAAGTTGTTAGTGTTGTTGGTGATGTATTGCACGAGCCTACTGCCTGGCACAAGGAGGTCTATGTGAAGATGGTACAGCAGAACAGTCATGGCTAAAAGATTTGAGAATGACACAAATATTAGTTTTCTAAAAGTTTGCTGCTTCAGTGTTTTTATAACTTTGTCAGTTATTTTTGTAATGTATTGAAGTAAAATTACAAGTACTTCATAAGTTTCAAAGGCTTTTATTGACACTTACATTAAGTTCATTCAAAGAGTCAATATTTGCAGTGATGGTCCTTCTCTTTCAAGACTGCATGCTCTCAATCAACCTCTGAGCCAAATCCTGACTGATGCAGCCCATTCTTTAATAATCAATCCTTGGAGTTTGTCAGAATTTGTGTTTTTTGTTTGTTTGTTTGTCCAACCACCTCTTGAGGATTGACAACAAGTAAAATCTGGGGAGTTTCCTGGCCATGGACCCAAAATTTCAATTTTTTTTACCCCAAGCTATTTAGTTATCACTTTGTCCTTATGGGTCAGAGCTCCATCATGATGTAAAAGGCTGTTCTTCACCTAACTGTTCTTGTGTGGTTCAAATAAGTTTCTGTTGGAGGGTGTTTTGCTACCATTCTTAGGCATTCTTGGCACCCAAACTGTTGCATCATGAAAAGCATGCAGTCCTCTACAATACTGAAGTGGATAAAAAGTAAATAATCCCTGATCATTGTGCGCTGTGCTTAGGCTGTTTGGAATATGGAATTAAATTTCAGTCAAAAATCCTGAGCGAGATTTTCTGCAGCGCGCACGCGCGTGAATTCACCCCACACGCCCGCGTATGATTCATTACACGAGTATTCATGAACCGTACGTGTGGATCTCCATACAGGCACCTGTATATGAAGCTCTCATACGAGTGTGAAGGCAAACCATGAGAGGCTGCATGCTCGAAAGGAAACTTTGCCCCCGCAAGTAAAAGTAATTATGACTGTTTGGAGGAGGAGACTAAGGCCCGGTGTTATCCTCATGTGATTGGTCAGTTTATATCAGTCACCGCCCACCGAAAGAACCAGTGGCAGCTTCCTGCTAGTGGTGGAAGAAGAACCAGACGTAGAACCAGCTGCCGTTGTCATTTTTTTAAATTGAAATTTCTGTACAACACAAAGCAACAACAAAATATTATTGTAAAATCTGGAGCTCAAGTTCCCCTTGCAACTGTTGAGAGGAGAGGGAGAACCGTCACTCCAGGGTGGATGACAGGACCCTGTGTACGTCCCTCTCCCCAGCCAGAGTGCCTCCAAATAGACTAAAACCGCTCTAAAATGAATGGGTTTGCTCTGGAGCTCCAGGGACCACCCTGGCGGGATTTTCCGCCTGTTTGAGCTGCTTTCCTGGGCATGGAGGCTGGATGTTCTCCCCTCCTGCTCTGGATCTCGAGGGACCGCCCTGGCAGGGATTTTGAAAACAATATTGGGGCTTAGGGTTAGCTTTGGGGCTGTATAACCAGCTTTCATGGGTCCCTTGAGCTCCAGAGCGGGAGGGGAGAACATCCAGCCTCCATGCCCAGGAGATAGCAGCCCAAACGGGGTAAAAATCCCGCCAGGGCGGTCCCTGGAGCTCAAGAGCAGACCCGTTCATTTTAGAGCGGTTTTAGCCTGTTTGGAGCCACTCTGGCTGGGGAGAGGGACGTGCACAGGGTCCTGTCATCCACCCTGGAGTGACGGTTCTCCCTCTCCTGTGAATTCAGGCGCGTGCTGTGGATTGCACGCCCGCGCACACGCGCACGGTTAAATACGCATGCGCGCTGCTGAAAATCTCGCTCAGGACTTTTGACTG
Organism: Pachypanchax playfairii; assembly: GCA_006937955.1. Classification (NCBI taxonomy): domain Eukaryota; kingdom Metazoa; phylum Chordata; class Actinopteri; order Cyprinodontiformes; family Aplocheilidae; genus Pachypanchax; species Pachypanchax playfairii. The sequence goes on along the minus strand of SSNP01000125.1, from coordinate 1,428,859 downwards.
AAATTTAATTCCATAATGGAAGGCATTCGACACAAAGGGTTTGTGCGTTTGTGGAAAATCTTGGACCAGACTGTCAACCTAACCATGAACTTCTGAACAGGCCATGAAAACTAGATTCTTATTAGGCTGTATTAAGGAGGCCTTAGGAAAGGGTCCAAAAATTGGTCATAGCACATTCGTGGCCATTTGTATGTCGTGACCGAAGCTTTTTATACCCCAACAAAATGAGGTGAAGGCTTATAGAATCTTTCTATAACCAACCTGAGATTACTGTGAGTTGGGGGGTGCTGTACATTCGCCTCAGGACGTCAACTGTCGTAAACTGTAGGAAGGTTTTAGGACATCCGTATAAAGAACATAAGAACTCTACAGCCAGCGTACGGCAAAAATACACCTAATTTTCTCAAGAATGCCTCAAGTTGCTCTTGTGAATTGAACGGCAGCCGTACCAACTTCCTTAAATGGGTGTAGGAAACTAACCCTAACCCTTCTCCATTAATGTTTGCAAATTCCAGAGTTTATAGGAACTGGGTGATTTGTAAGAACCTTCGTCACCATAACTTATAGGCACCAACAGAAAAAAACTAAACTGTGTAAAGATGTGTTTAAGAAATAGCTGGATAATTTATTCATTTACAATTTTTTTTGTATGATCACAGCTTATGTATACATCAATGCAAAGTACTAGGTTTGCCAGTCTACCACAAGTCTCAGTCTGCACCCAGCAACATGAGATACTTTTTTTCTGATTGACTGATGATATAAAAAAACTTAAGACGATTATACACAGAGCTGTTGCTCCACAGCTTTAGCTGTACAGCCTGAGCAGAGCTAAATTCACCCTGTAGCTTATGAATTATGAGCATGAGAAATGTTGGGTGAGTGTGTGGACATGTTTAAATGCTTTTGTCTCACTCTCAGTATTCAGAGCTGTGAGATAAGGGTATGTTGTGTCCCATTCCTACTCAGAGGTCTTAATATCTGAATTCCAAGTTGGAAAAATCTACTTGAAGTTTTCCCAAATTCCATCTTGGATAAGTCAGGGATTCCTGACCAGCCTTGACCTTTGAATCCTATTATGTCTACCTTGTGCATATAAAGCTGTCATAGCTGCATCAATAAACTTTTACATTTTCACTTCTGTTGGGTTTTTGCCAATAATTCAATCTCTCTCATAATACTTTTTAGTCACATGTTGGTACAATGTTGATTTTCAGAAGTCATTCCAGAGTTCTGACTTCTAAGATAAATGGAACGCAGCATTAATTTTTAATCCCACTAGAGACTGATAATGTTAACAGCCATATTTGTGTGATAGATCTGTAGCCAAAAAAGACAATGTTAACTATTAAATGTTTTCCTACAAATACATCATCAGTTCTGCTATTCTCCACTTTTCCAGTTCCTTTTTAAGCACAAAATCTACAACGTGCAACTATTGTCAGATTAAGGACTGGAGTGAAAAAGTTTTTTTTTTCTCTTTTTTTAAAGCAGCCAAACTTTGAAATTCCTTCAGAGAATCACTGCTTTAAAAAAATTGCTGCTTGGAATCAAAACAAAAGGATGAAAAGTGTGTTTAAAATTTTTGCACAGTACTGTATCTGCTTGTATAAATCTAGAAAAACTGGAAATTTTGCAGTAAAGTTAAAAAGCTGAAATGCTAACATTTGCCGGCATGTTTTTATCCATCTCAGGCTCATCGAGCGGTTCTGGCCGCAAGTAGCTCTTATTTCCGGGACCTTTTCTGCAGCAGCAACAGCAGCAATGGATCAGGTGCTAACAACAACGAGACAAACCCAATCGTGGTTGAGCTCCCACCAGCTGTGCAGCCTCAGAGCTTCCAGCAGATTTTGACTTTCTGCTATACGGGCCGCCTCAGCATGACAGTGGGAGACCAGTTTCTTCTTATGTATACTGCCGGCTTCCTTCAGATCCAACAGATCATGGAAAAAGGCACAGAGTTTTTCCTCAAGGTAAACAACATAATTCTGGCTATTTATCATATTCAGATCAAACCAAATAAGTGTCAAGTTTATTTCATGTATGACTGTCTTTAGAGAAAGAGTACTGAAAACCCGCTGCTTTATGCAATGAAATTAACAGAAATTAGGTGTATTTGTTAATTTCTAGGTATCCTCCCCCAGTTGTGACTCCCAGGGCCTTCATGCAGAGGAAACCCCACCTTCAGAGCCCCAGAGCCCTGTAACACAGACCAGTAACAGTGCGGCTCGGCCCCCCTCCAGTCTGACTCCATTACCTCTGGTATCGCGAGTTAAGGCGGAGCAGCAAGCCAACCAGATGGAAGCAGCGTCTCCTTATTCTGTGGTTTGCACTCCTGTCGCCAAGCGGTTGTGGGAGGGTGGCAGCAGCCGAGATGGAGGTGGGGGAGGTGGAGGAGGAGCTAGAAAAGCAGCTCGATACTCTCAGGAAGCGGTGCGGGGCAGCGCCATCCAAAGCCCCGGAGCTCTCGGACTGGCCATGGGTATGAGCGCCACCACAACCACCAGCCTGGCTGGAATGGTTGCCAGTGGTGGGGTGAGCGGAGGCGCTGGCACCAATGGGAGCTCTGCCTCAGGGCTTGGTATGTCAGAGGGTGCCAGCCCTGGCACCTTAAGTACCTATGCTAGTGACTCGCCCATCAGCTATCACGATGATGAGGAGGAAGAAGAAGGGACAGATGAAAGTGCTGAAGAGCAGTACAGGCAAATCTGCAACATGTATACAATGTACAGTATGCTCAACATGGGAGCTGCAGGTAACGACCTAAAGGATACAATATGAGACTTTCACATTCTGTCCTTTCTGCTGTTTAGCTCTGTCTTTGCTGTTCTAAAGTCCAAACTACCAAATATTATGTTAACGTTACGTGGGTTTTTTTGGGTCACTTTTCCAGCTGCTGGGGAGAGGGTTGAGGCTCTACCGGACCACACAGAAACACGGGGTCGGATGCGAGGTCGAGATCTTACATGCCTCCCTGCAGAACTTGTTGCTCAGATCGGTAACCGCTGCCATCCCAAACTATACGAGGAAGGTGACCCTGCCGAGAAGCTCGAGTTAGTCTCAGGTATGTCAGTTTTGAGTATGCAATATAATATATAATTAAAATGGTACCACGACTAGGGCTGTCAACTTTAGTTGTTTAGTCAACTAATGGTGCGTTCACACCAGCCCAAGCGTCAGCGTCTGAAGCGTAAAGATTACATGTAAAGTCTATGGTAAAGTCCGTCAGAGGGGCATCAGAGTCTCTGCGGCACTTTTTGAGCATTAGCAGCGTCAACTTTTGAAGCATTGAAGCATGAAATGGTTGAAACACAGAAGTTCAGCTAGCTGAACTTTTGATGCTCTTGAAACGACGCACCAACCAATCAGAGTGTCTCATTGTAGTGATGTCACTGCGTGTAACGTGAATGAAGCAGGAGCAGAAAAAATCTAATCTTTCAAAAATGGAAGACAAGCTAATCATAGCTGTCTGCAAACGCAGGGAACTGGTGGGTGATATGAGCACCGAAGCGGCCCAGGAAGTCGTCAAACTGGACACGGGACAGACGGAAGTAGCGCTGGAAGCAAACCTCATCCATATGTAGCACCTGGAGCAGATGGTTAAACTCCCCAAACTCAGAATGCATCTGAAGAATGGGGTGTATCCACAAACTGCGCTGATCCACCCGACGTCGACGTTGTGTAGCTTTATGAAGTAAATAAAGCCAAGCCACTTTCTCAATATGATCCGCCATAGTTCAGAACATCTGACAACAAAGAAAGCCCCGCCAACACGCTCTTTTTAGCTATAACTGACAGGCGTTACAAGCTTCAACTTACAAGCGTCAAACTTGAAGCATTGGGAGCGTTGACACTTACAAAGCATCCAGTGTGAATGCACCAACTTCGGTCGATGCCGTCTTGCACGACTGATATTCTCAGTGGTCGACCAGTTGCATTTTCTTTTCACCAACAAGAGAAATTTTCATTGATTTACTCCTTGATATTTATTCCTTTATAAGCAGTTATTAATTATTGTAATCTAAACATAACTAGCCTGTTTTATCCCCAAAATTAAATGCTTTATTTCAGGCTATTTTGTAACAGCGCCACAGTTTAGCACTCCGTAGAAAACGCGGGAATTACACTTGTGGCTGCCTGTGCAATACATGGATGCTGCTTCGCACTCAGTAAGGAATATAGGTAGTTTTACTGTATTCAGTTAGAACGCTACTTGTTTTGGCTGTAGTCGACAAAATGTTTGACAGTTTTAGCTAGTATATTTTTTGTAGTGTGTGGTGTGATCAGGTGCGCGATTGTGACTTTCACTGTAGACCTCGGACAGAGTTCCTCACTTTGCAGTTAAAAAATGACTTAATTTTCAAAGAATTGTATTTTTATAGTTTTATGTATTATTGGTGGTTTTTTTCGTTGTTGTTTTATAAAAATTCCATGACAATTGTTTAACACTGTGCGGCTCGGTTCAGTTTAGCCCCCTGTGGACCCTTTTCCACCGCCTTTCTCGGGTCTTAACCGCGTCATTCTGCGCCAACCCGGCCTCTTTTTTCAGACCACCTCCTCGGTGGTCCAAAGCGGGCCACACGCCCACCTGTCTACTGATTGGTCCAGTAAACTGCTACCAGTGACACGACTACCTACGTAGTGGTAGCCCCTGATTGGCCCGGCTGTGTGTGGTGTTCACGTGGTGTGATTCAGAAGCGCTCCCGCAAACGGCTTTAAAAAAAACTCCCAGCAACCATACAAATATTTTATTTTAAAATACAATTGACTTTGGACAATGGTGACTTCCTCCACAAGAACCAAAAATCAAACCAACCAAAATGAACCACAGACAGCATGCAAAGTACAAAAACACACGTATATCCGCCATTGTTGTTGTTGTTTCACGCGCTGTGACGTCGCGGACAAAGACCTGCGCGCCACTTTTCATAGCCAGATGGGCACGCCCATATTCCCACTTACGTCCGCTTTATGTTTCCACCACCTCAAGCGAGTTGATCCGCGTTATACTGTACCGCTCTCAAGCGCGCCGTGCCGATTTGTGGGTGGAAAAGGGCATAAATGTTCAATCAAAATGCAAAACATTCCGTTTTTTTTTTTTAGTCGACTAATAGTTGCGCAGGACAGGACTTTGGTCAAGTAAGGATTTCTTTGGTTGATTGCAGCCCTAACTACGACAGCAGCTAAACCAGTTGTTTAAAAAAACAAAATATTGTGAATTAGCATTGTTTCCTCACAGTAATAAAAGTTTCTGGTTGAAACCTTTGCAGGGTCTTTTTCTGTGTTTAGTTTGCATGTTGTGTGGGTTTTTCTCTGAGTGCACCACTTTCCTACCACATTTGCATGTGTGGTTAAATAGAAAGTGGTTTGAGTTTGTACTTGACTGGTTGCACGTCTCTGTGTGTTGGCCCTCTAGTAAACATTGGGCCCCGCCTTTCACCAAGTGATGGTTGGAATAAATTCACACCTTCTTTTCTTAAAGGTGCCTTTGTATAAGCAGTAAAGTGACTTTATTATTGTTTTCTTTTTATCAATATTCATTTTCAGATTCCCCCCATAGGTTTCGGAAACTCATGTAAGAAAGACTTAAATATGTGTGGTTTAATTGGGAAAAATTTGCTAGTGATTTTGAAAGCAGGACATTGTACACAATAGACACTCACCAAACTAGTATTTTGGGAAAATGAGTGAGAAAACTCAGTTTTGGAGATCTGGTGTACATGACAGTAGAAACATCAGTCAAAGTTTAAACAGGACACAGAAAGTTTGACTTTACATGACCGAAGGAACATTTTGATATTCGTTATGTTTCCTACATGATTAAAGTTAAAATTTTGAGTTTAGTGTGATGATGTCATGTACTGTAACTTTTCAATTGTCTGAATTTTCCCAAATTTTTGCAAACACACCCTTCTGGTGTTTCTTCCCTTGCTATTAGATTTCTGTTTTTTGTTTTTCAAATCCCTCAGAATTTGAATTTTGCAAAGAGCCAAACTCTCACAGACTCCTACTGTATGAACAGAAGTGCTGTGAATCTTAAAACAACTCACGATTCAATTCGATTCCAATTCTGAGGGTGACGATTCAGAACCAATTCTCGTTTCAAGTCACACATCGCAGATAAGCGGTACTCTGTGAGCTTCAGCCAAGGCTTCCACAACTTTAACTTCGGACTCTTCGTAAAGTTGACAGGCTCAGTTGTATGCACCATGAATCTGAAGCCTTCATTCTCCACAAGTTGTGGGGGAAAAATGAAACTAGCCATAGATTTTCTTATCCTGTTCAGAGTTAGCTGGAAGTTTAGTTAGTGGTGAACTCTGGTCAGGAGTTGGTGGTGCTGCTCCACTCCTTTTAGCTCTGGTTGATGGAGTATGATGTGGGCTCAGGCATCTGAAATGTGTCAGAAGTACTTGACTTTCATTTTGTCAATTTTACACACTGAATATGTCAGGTTGAACTCCTCCTCAGCCGGGAAATTGTAAAAGCCAAAGAAGCATTTGCCTACAGCAAAGATGGGGCTGGCTGTATTTCTCTTTCCTTCTCCATGCAGAAAAATTAAGCTAACATCTAAAGCTAGCTAACTAATTTTGGCAGCATGCTGGACCCGTCCCTTGCTGTATGATACAGTACGAACCTGTTGCTTGACAAACAATACATGCAGTGAATTAGCTAGGAAATGTTTGGAAAATGTCTTTTTTAAGTGAAGAAACTTGAAAATTGTTGTTGGATCAATTCAGACTCCGGATAAAAAGGACTCATGATTCAGATGTGAATTAATTTTTTCCGGCATCCCTAATGTATCACCATCAAATGTTGTTTGATGTCACTGGAGAACATGCTTTTTTGCCGTACAAAGCCGTGTCCCAATACCCGCCCTTGCGCACTTCAAATGTGCGTTCCCGATGAGGGGCGCAAGTGCGTAGGGTGTCCTGATGCTCCAAGAGTGGAGAGTCATGCCCTTGGCTCCGCCCCTTTTACAATCGATTGATTCTCTGTTGGATAGATGTGTCACATATCTGATAAAAAATATAATTAATTAATAACGGTACGGACGTGTGTTTTCGGACATGATATACTAACAGTTTAATCACTTATTCTGTCTTATACACCTCCTTTGGTTCCTGCGCTTCATTCTCCTCAAAATAAATGTTTGTTGGAGCTTTAAAATCATTTCTAGTATGAAAATAGCGCAAACTGCGACCGGTACTGCTATTTTGGTTGTCATGGAGAAAGAACGCTGTGGCACGTAGTGTTCACTGTCCCAATACTGCTATTTTTGCGCACTTGTTCACTACGCACTTCGAACCCTTATATGCCCTTCTGCTAAGTGCACTTCGTGGAAGACTGTAGGGTGCAGTGCGGGTATTGGGACAGGGCCCTAGAATGAAAATGTTATTGCACATCCACTACAGTAGATGGCTGTGGTGCTCTCGTTGTCAGAATATGCACAGGGCTGCCAGCTTAGCAACTTTGGAGCTATTTCTAATGACTTTTCAGAACCCCTCTGGGACTTTTTTCCCCAAAAATGTGCATAGTGACAAATCTAACAATATTTCTGACGTGCCTTAACTGCTTTCTGTAGTGCTTTGGTGCCGATATTTGCAGATTAGAGGTGCTCTGCTTCCTGCATGTAACACGATCACATGACATTGGCTGACCAATCATAAACATCTCTTAGTTTCTTACTCACGATCAAAGACGTTTTTTTTTTTAAACAAACCTAATTGAACAGAGTTTAAGTACATAACAAGAGGAAAAATGAAGTAAACAACATAACAGCTACAAGAACAAATGGCCAGGTGGGTTATTTATATAAATACCTACAAAGATTTACACATTTTGATTGTTCTGAGAGCTTTTTTGTTAGAGGAGTGTGATAATAATGTTTTTTATGACTCTTTCTCTTTAAAAAAAAAAGCAAAGTGTGGTGTTTTAAGATTAATTTTGTGTATAACTATAAAATTTTGGCAGAAGAAATCTTTAATATTAATAAGGATACAATGATATGCAGAGGTGTACTTATAACAACTTAATAGACAAATTATACTATTTAAAATTCATAAGTCCCAGTTTCTTCTGAGAATGTTTGGCTTCTCATTATTCAAACCTTGTATATTTAAAAGTTTATTTTTTTTAAATTATATTGCCATCATAGTCTTGGAAAGTTGTTATCTTGGTTGATTTGAAAAAAGCATTTTCGTGAAACCCCAACATCTAAACAGTATGGCAGAGACACATTTTAAAGGCAGCTCTGCTGAGATGACAAGACTTGGCACTGAAGCGCAAGATTATGTTGCACATGTGACTCGATGTGTTTATTTCTAAGGCATCCTGTGATAATCTCTGCATTAGCTATGGGTGCGGTTACACTTTTCAATTTATGGTTGTGTGTTTGGGAGGGGTCGATTTGAAGGCTGAGATAAAACGAGGAAATCGACATATGAAAGTAGGTGTTGTTCTGCTGTAAAAACATAAAACGCAACAAAAAATGATCTAAGATCAGATACAAAAAGTGAGAAATACATGTTTCCTTTTACCGATGCTTAAGTACAAATTCAAGAGATGTAATATATTTTAAAAAATCATAAGACAACAAGCGGAGAAGCGAACAGAAAAAGGAATGATGATGGCAACAAAGGAATGTTAAACTTCCAAACACCAGCTGAAGCTACAGTAACATGATATGAATCACAGTTGTTACTCAATAAACATTATCAACAGCTGTCAGTCACTACTTACAACATTTGCATTAGTAATATTATAGAATGTACAAAATTTAAACAATCAAAAAAAGGAAAATTTGCAAATGAAACCTCTTGTATTTTCATTGTAGGTACTTCAGTGTACATTTCACGAGCGCAGCTCATGAACTGTCACGTGAGTGCCGGGACCAGACACAAGGTGCTGTTGAGGAGGCTGCTGGCTGCCTTCTTTGACAGGTTTGTCTATTTCTGCAAGTGTTTCATGTGGAGTTAAAAGATTTTATATAGAAATTGGAGTTTATTTTTAAAACAACTATTTTTTGCTTTCCTTCTGTTCTGTGCAACTCGCTCCTGTTTTGATGCTTTATCAGAAATACTCTGGCCAACAGCTGTGGAACTGGGATCCGATCGTCCACCAACGATCCGAGTCGCAAACCCCTGGACAACAGAGTGCTCCATGCAGTCAAATGTGAGCTCAATTTACTCATTTGAATCAGCTGTTGGAGCAGGGACACACACTGAACACTGAACTATACTGTATTTGCATTTAATTCCTCAGGTGTAGCGAGTGCGGGGAATGATGGAGTGATGTGGGTTTTCCAGTGGCTGATGCTGCTGTTATAAGAATCACACATACTGATTAAGCCAAAGTTATGTCAATATCTCTAGTTTTTAGTCACCACAGTTTGAAACACATGACTTCACCAAACAGACATTTTGTTATTGTGTCTAAAATCTGATTTAAGGGGTTTGTAACAGTTCAACACAAATCTAGTGAGAACTAGAAGCTTGTGTCAGAAATTAATAATTCTTCAGTGAGGTATTTTCTTTAATGACTGGAAAAAAGAAGTGGGAGGGAAAGATATATGTTAACTGAACTTCTCATTTCATGAAATTGTTTTCTTTCATTTTTGTGGAGGTGGATCTTCTATGCAATCTGTCCCACCTACTTGCAACAACAGATAAATGAATCCCACACATCCAGTTGAGTTAATAATGCTGTATTGTCTTAATTATTTCAATTAAATCTGGCAGCTACTTTTGAGGTATTTGACTTTTTTTCTCCTCCTTTTTTCAGTAATGACAAGTTTGTAGTGTAGTTAGCATGCTTGGTTGAAAAGTGTCTCTGTAGTCCTTTGAGCACAGCAGGACACACATTTCGGGACATTAACTCATTCAGTGCCATAGACGTCAAACTGAATCCAAACGCTCAGTGCCACAGACGTCTGGACGTCTCTACAGCTTTTATTGGCTGAAATCCTGCAAAGCATTCTGGGGCAGCTGCTCGCTGAATATGAACTCGTTACATGCTGTAATTAGTCCTGTGATCCAGGAGGGGGCAGTGGTGCACTTCTCTGGGTGAGCTCCTCTTTCCTTAACAAAGCCATGTGGAGCGGGGGGGGAGGAGCCAGGCACTCAGGATGAGACGGACGGTGAATACGGAAGGGAGAGTCAGAGCCTGTGAAGCGGCTGGGAAGCGATGTCGTTGTTCAGAGTTATTACAAACTAGTATAGAATTTATGGAATTGAGAAGGTGGTGGAGTTTATTACATGGATAAAATCCCTCCAGCACGATGGTCGGATCTACCGGGAACAAGTATTGTGTCGAAGGTGGCGCAGTTTTTGATCCTGCTCATCATTTTCGGACTTGTGATGTCTTCAGCCTGACGTTGAGGTTCTTCTGGCGATTCTAGTGAAGCTGAGGTAGATTTATCTGACCAGTATGTCCTGTTAGGATCTTCTGTAGGCAGCAGGGAGCAAAATAAAGAATGATTCACTGCATAAAACACACGATAAGTGTTGATAGACAAACCAATGGCCGTTGGGGGGACAAACTGACTAAGTCGCGCACTCATACGTGCACATGCGCGCACACGTACACACACACACAGAGTATCTGAATCATAAATCTGTCGCTTTTTGTCTTATATTTTATTCAAATGTTAAAATTGTCTATAAATGACTCTTTTTAGACATAAAATAAAGTATCAAAAGTACTTTTTTTCTGTTGTTTTTTACTTTCATAGTAGTAAAACATAGTTCNAGATGTTGCATGAATCATTGAAACATGAAATATTTACATCAAAGTCACTGATCTGCTTGAAAAACCTCTTTACACAAAACGCTCTTTATCTCAGCTTTTAGTCCTGAAACGAGTGGATTTTGATGAAAGTTGCTCTTTTGTACTGCAGATTACTAAATAACAGAAATAGATAGAAACATTTCTTCTTTTGCTGCTGAAAGAAGAAAGACTAATCTTTGTGATGATGGTTTCAGAATTCACACAGTCATAGGAGAAAATAGTATTTGAGCCTTCAAAAATCAGTAAAAATGCTAAATATCCCTGGCACCGAGGAGGATATGATTGTCCAAGTCCCCTTTTGGTCCTTGAGCTGTAATAAAAGAAAATCAAGAATGCATAGGTATGTTTAGTATCTTATATAAACCATGTAGTAGTTAGTGCGATACACTGAAACCCTGCTATGATGTCAAAAAAACAACCCTCTATCAGAATGTAGATAGTCTTTGCAGGATCTTGGTTCAGGTGGGATCCCCCCTTTAAATGACAAAGCATGATAAGTCAGTGATGGTTGTTAGCATGCACACCTTCTGTAGTGAGGATGTGGTGGTTTATCATTGTGGTGGAAGTAGCTCCATGACGTGGGACTCGGATGCAGCTGCGTGAGCTTCATCAGGGAGAATTCAAAGCAGAATTGACCACATTGGCCTCATGTGTAGGTTACAACCCCAAACATGCAGTAGTGCTGTGCTAACAGAAGGTGCAGGAAATTGTGTCAGGGGATATGGAAGAACCTTTTCTATATTTGTTGCAATCCAACCACATTCTAATCAGTTCTCTGGGTCGTGGATGGAACAGTGGGGTCACCAGGGACTGTTAAGGGAGCCTAAAATGACTATTGAAGAGGTGTTAATCTTGTGGCAAATACTTCACTGGAGGATTTTCATATGTGTGAGTTTTCACCAGCTTTAACAAGTATTCAGCACTCGAAAAAGACAGTAAATGAACTGTAATATGGATGGTAATAGATACAGTACAAACATATTGAAGAAATAAGTCACTGGTTGTGATAGATCTGATGATAAAGACCTTCTGTATTAACTCATTCAGTGCCATAGACGTCTTGATGTCGCTAACTTTTTTTAACGGGGGGCGGGGGGGTTAGGGAACGGTCGCGTGCACCTTGTCAGTAGGGATGGGCAATATCTTATCATGGGCTATCATAGAACAAAATGTTCTGTGGGCCTTGAAAAATCAGTAAAAGTGCTCAATGTCTCTGGCACTGATTAGGGATAGAAATCTGAAAATGGCTGGCACTGAATGAGTTAAGGACTTGATGTGCTTTCATGGCAGCATCCCATGGCTAAATCAGATTCCAACACACCAGTCCACCACATTGGATGGCTGTGTGTGGACTGGACAACCATCCTAACTTTTTCTTCTCTGTTTTAGTTTATTGCCAGAATTTTGCCACCAGCTTCAAAGAAAGCGAGATGAATGCCATCGCAGCAGACATGTGCACCAACGCACGCCGTGTGGTTCGGAAGAGCTGGATACCCAAGCTGAAGCTGCTTATGGCTGAGAACGATGCCTACTCGGCCTTCCTTCCCGACGGGGTTAAGACGGAGGATGACACCCTGGGGGCGGACCCAAACTTCGACACCAGCTCTCTGGAGAACACCGGCGGTGCTGGTATGGAGTCCAGTGGCTCATCTGGTGAATCTCTACCAGGCTTGGGCGGAGACGGAGGATCGTTATTTTGAACAACCAGCCTGGGGAAAGTGGTAGTCCGGCGACACGTACCAGTATTGCCCCAGTTCTGCTTTGCCTCCTCACGTTTTGGCCCACGCTGATCTCTCACATCTTGACTCAACATACAACACTGCAAGTGGCGACAGCTGTCACACTGATATAACTAGGATGTAAAAACTTACAATTTTTGCTTTATTGGCTGTAAAATTGAGTTAGCTAAGAAAAGGAGAGAGCGTAAGAGGATCTGGTCTCTACCTCCGCTCATCTTTCTAAGGTGTGTAAGTGCATCCACTATTGTGTATTAAATACATTCCCTGAGGTGCAGGTGGTAGGGGGGAGCTACCGGTGCAGTCTGAGGAGAAGGAGATGGTTAAATGGACAGGCTGGAGAGATGATGAGTATAATGAATGTAAGTGTCGCTGGCATCTTTCTCTATGCAAGCCTTGACAACTTGTGTTCCAGCCTCGGGGAAAGGAACTAAACTTTGAAAATCGTATTAAACAAATTAACACTACTCGTTCTTCCTCCCCTTACATCTTTCCTCTCATCAGCCTGCAAGTATTCTTCAACCCACCTCACCTTCCTCGAGACCAGAGGATCCCAGCCGAGCGTTCCACTGTGGCCGTGTCTTACAGAAGGATTCCCGTCTTTCTGTTTGCTAAAATTTCCATATGTTTCTGTCTGCGAACTGAAAAGTGCGAGGGGGGTCACGGCGAAGCTTTTTACAGAGCTCGCTGTAAAGAAGATTGAGGGGCAACTAAAGATGGGTTATATTTTTAGAAGAAACTATATTTATACACGAGCTCATGTCTAGAACAGCGTGAGCAACTAGAGTGAGAGGGATTGTTTTAAAATCTCCACATTTAGAGTTCTTGTCAAATAAGGAAAAGTGCTATTTTTTGCAGGAGTGTAACAAAGGAGTCTTATTATCATAGGAACATCTGTCATTTATTTTTAACTTTATTTTACTATGGAAGTGATGGAATGAGCAGTTGAACTGCTAATTTTGATGCATTTCATCTTCTGCTCACCAGCCTAAAAGGAACAATAAGAATGTTTCAGCTGGCTTGACTGTCTGTTAGTTTTGTTTTTTTGGGGGGGGTTAGTTTTCACACCTGCAATGTTCACCTGCTTTGATAAAACCATTGGCTCCCACTTCTGAAGACTACGTCTAGAAATTTAAAGGTTATATAAATCTGAAAACTCACTTATCTTCGTCTTTGTACGGAAAACCTTCAGAAGTCAGTGATAATTGTTGGATAACAGATCGTGCCTTTGAATTCAAATCAGTAAGACGGTGCAGTGGAGTCATCAAGAGACAAGTAAACAAATTTTTATGGTACTAGCTGTGTATGTGCCACATAGATCTTTGCAAGATGCTGCAAATCTCTTATGTGCAGATGTGTCTTTTGGTATGTAATGACAATTTGTTCGGGAAATTTTTTAAAAATTAGTTCTGAAGTTTGAGTTGATCTTTGCACCTTTCCACGAGCGATAAGAGTGGTGATTTCTGCACCTTAATGAGAACCAGAGGTTCATGCACCTTTTGAGAAATGTGTAGCAAACACCCCCCTCCCCCTACTTATAGGTGGATTATGTAGTATATTTACCCCCCCGTACCTGCCTCTGTGTTTTTTTTGTCCTTACTAAGAAGACTGTTGAGTTCAACCCTAAGTGTTCTTCCTGTCTGGTGTTGATGTTTTAATGTGAAAGTCTGAGTTTGACTGAAGCTTTTTTATTGTCATTTTGAATACTTGTTGACCTGTTTTGGAGTCAAAACAGAGAACTCACTTATTCATATTGCAGGCAGATGTAGTTGGATGTGGTCAGGGTCTGACCTGGGACTAGGCATGGGCTGGTTTCAAGGTATACCACGGTGTTAAAAAGTCACAGTGTGTAAAAACCCTTCATTTCTTTCGTCATACTACTTTTACAGATTGAAAGCCTTTTAAGAGATGCTAGAGACAGTGCTGTATTTGTTTTTTGAAATTCAGTTGTAGAGCGCTGAATAGCACTGCCCCCTTAAATGTTGCCGTCAGCCTTCAGTCAACTGTGTTCAGTTAAAAGGGGAAATTCTCCCAAGTCTTTTTCCCCCTCCCATTAAAAAACGATTACGTCGGCTGTTTGTACATTTTTTCTGGTAGCGAATCACAATCATGGCTTGTTAACCAAAGGAGCAAGACATGCCATTCTTTTTCAGGTAACACTGTTTAAAGAAACATTTACAACTACGTATACAGGTCAGCATGTCTACGGTGAAATGAGCAGCCTGTTACAGCCTCACTGGAAAGGCTAACAGTCTGGATAATTACATAGTCAGGCTTTAAATGTTACTTCACTAACAGCAGAGCAGCTAAATATAACTCAGATTCTACTTAATAATCACGGTTTTGTTAGAACTATAAATAAACACATAGGCCTTTTTTAAACCTCCTGTTCGCTCTCCAGTGATTTAACTAACACTAATTTTGCAGTTAATTTCAATACTTGTGAATCGATTTAGAAAAAATCCAACTTAATCTTAAAAATCAGTAGAATTAAAAATGTAAATGTTGGATCTTAAGTAGATTTAAAATCAGTCATTTGTAAAGTGACTACACGTTCACTTGTATTCTCACGTTTTCCTCATTAAAAATGACATGTACATTTACAATATAAATCCTGCATCTTTAAAATAATAACTATTAGGATTCGTAGTAATATTATTTAAAAGGCAATAAAATAAAATACAATTTGCATTTCTGTTTTTTATTCAGAAGCAAAGAAATCCTTTTTAAAAAGTTTACCGTGTTCGTGATTCTTCGTATATTTTTAAAAACAGATTTTCTGCAGCATTTGCACCTCCGGCCTACACACTGAATTGTGCGCTGGAAAAACTGTGACATTTTTCCAAAGTGGAGTGTTTTTGTGTCTCCATGTGGACACAAGATTTCAGAGCTTTTTCAGAAACTACGATGTAGCGACCTTTTCCCACACATGTCCAGTTCACATGTACCTGGTTTACAAGTTTTTGTTTCTGTCTTTGTCATGATGTTGATTGTGTGCTGAAATGGTTAATAACTGAGCAGATTTTTTGAACGATATTATAGAAAAATATTTTGGGAGCCAAATCTGTCTTTGAATTTTGACGTGTCCTGAAAGTCAACGTTTTTACCACCTAGTAGCTCAACATAAATATATCAGTTTTAGTTAAACAAATGTAGAAAAATACCTCTTTTTAAAAGTATATTGTGTGGTGTAGGGCCTTTGTTTTTTTAAACACAGTATACATTAAAACCGTGGTATCTTTGCACGAGATTATCATCTCTTCAGATTTTTGAACCGGCCCATGCCTACTTGGAATGTGTTTACCGAAAATGCTCTCACAGACGAGTGAGTACTTTCTGTCTGTAAAAAAACTGTTCATAGAAAAAGGTTCTGTTCTTCTACAGATGAGTAGGATTCACATTTCCTTTTGGATGCAGTACAGTTTGAAGCTGCTCTCACTCAAGCATCAAAGATTCATCACAGCTCCACCTCCGTTTGTTTAGTTTAAAATGATGGGGTGACTTGACCCGGATGGTTTAGCTGTGAGGTGCATGAACAGAACAAAACAAATGCAGTACCTTATGAGTATTCAGTAAGGAAATTATAACTAACAAAACCTCAGTTTAGCATTTGACTGTAGATACCACAGGGCCGCCCCTCCCCCGTTTACCTCTCGGGTATCTTTTTAAGACTGTTCAGAGTTTCCTGTCCTTCATGCTTAAAACTAGTCTGCTGTTTCACTTCCACAAGTTTAGTCACATGTTTTAGAGATATGACAAAGCAGCATTTTGTTTTGAGGTTTTTTTTGTATTTCTTTAAGTTCAACAACTTTGCTATGTTAATGTAAAACTGAAGAAGTGTTAACGGTAAGAACCAGCGAGTCTGTAGATGGTTTCATGCAGGCTTCCCTTCAACACAATGACCCACTGACTGACTTGTTCTTATTTCTGAGTCATATCAGATTGATTTATCAGTGGTGAGTCACTGTTGATTCTCTAGAGGCAACATTACACACAACAGTCAACTTTGATTTTCCAATGATATCATCCATTTACTGTCATGTCAGTGTGTCATGTTTGGCTTTGCGAGGTTAGCACGTTACTAAACGCTGGTTTAAATCTCAAGTTGGCATAAGTCCAACAAGTAGAACAAAGTGACCCCTCATTTACACTGGACGCATCAGCGACATACTAATACGCGGCTGATAGCCGCCGTTAAAGTCAATGGAACCTTTTCCACGATGCGAATCGAATGGGTCTTAGAAGCATAGTGTTGTGGCCTTTACGCAGCAGTTCTATTTTTACACATTACGCTTCTAAAATGTGTCATGCTGAGTAGTTTAGTTTGGACCAGACAGGAAATCAGGCATTCATACCTGGAAGTTTCAAAATAAAAGGACACATGCAGATCTGTTTGCTTCATTACGAAAAAATACATTAACTGTGGGTGTGTGAAAATAAGCCACATACCTTCTGGATACATGTTGCCGTCTTTCTCCCTCCTTTCTCCCATAATTCTGTGATCTCCTGGGACCAGCTGGATGAAATGCATTCGCAAGAGAAATGCTGAAACGCTCCCGGTGGGAAGGGACGTGGGGCTGCTTTCACAAGCAACGTGCTACACACTGCTGACACGTCCATTGTAAATTAGGGGTAAGACTGTGTTACATGGAAAAGTTTGTAATCAGCTTTCCAAAGTCCCTCCTTGCCTACAACCTACTTCATCATCAAAAGATATATAAGGCTGTGTGTTACTTTGTCCTCATTTAAAAAAAAAAAACTTTTTTTTTTTTTACTTCAAGTACATTTAAAGCAAATTGTGATTCGTTTCATCACTGAACCTGAAAACCTCCACATTTTAATGAATAAGATGCGGCACAGCATGAGAAGTCCTTTGTCATTAAACATATATAAATATGATTATATATATATGTATAGATAAATACTGTCCATTCTACAAATATATGTATCTATATACATATATATGTAGATATATAGACATGCACATAGAGATGCAATTGTTTGTTGTGCACTCGCAGCATGACGTAAATATATATACCCAGAAACTGGCGCTTCTTCACAACCTGTGCATTGATTGTCTTCACCCCTGCTCTTTGCCCTCTGTAACCCCGTAGCACCTCTTGTACTGCTCATCTTCTTCCTCCTTTTCTGTGTTCAAAGTGCCAATAACTTTGTGAAAGCCCTGTTAACTGTGACCCAACATTATCAAAGATGATTGCACATTAACAACTGTAAAATAAAGAAAATGCAAATCGGTAGGAAAAAAAAAAGTCAACATGGATTCAATAATGAATATCCTAATAAAAGATTTGTAACAATTTCTGGGGGGGTTGTGTCAGCTTTTATTTTTCCGACATGCTCAAAGCTGTTTGCCGAGATGAACTCAGAGATGTGTTTGTGTTTTATAATCTAGAATCTTTCATAAACCTACAGATAAAACAATGCATGTGCATTCTTGTTTCCACTTCCTGCACGTGTCACTCCTCAGAAGTCGTGATCTATGACCAGATTGTTATGCTTTCTGAAAACATCCTACAAAACTGTTGCCTTTTTGATTTGGTTTGAGTTTTATTTCCTAATATACAGCTTGAAAAAAAATAACAAACTTATGAGTCTGTAAATAACAGCCATGCTTTATTTTATATTAGCAGCTTAAATTCTAGACATATACAATTTGTAAAGAACCAGTTGATGAGGTTTACTTTATTCTATTTGCTACTTACAAACTTTGGTATATATTAGGTCTTAACTTGTGCCTTAATCTAGTTTTAAAATGTTTTATTCCTGAAAGCCTGACACACAAAATATGTATTTTAATATAACTCTTTAACTAATGACAGATGTTTTATTATTGTAAAATGTATTATATTTTATTATGTAATCATATATCATTTAGATTAGTAAATCTGACACTTATCACCACCAGATCCTCCACCAATCAGCAGAAGAGACAAAAGTCTTGAGGTTTTTTAGGAAAGTACTAATCAAGTTAAGAGGAGTTGACAAATGAAACTGTTGATCAGTGTTAATCAATCTAATGTAAATAATCACAGTTTTGTTGATACAAATTAAACTTCTGATGAACTGACTTACTTTGAATTAAATGTAATGTTTTAATTAAAGCTAATGCTGCAGACAGCCACTAGAGGGAGCTTGTTTTGTTTTAGACTTTAACGTCTGCGTGACATGTCTAGTAATCATATGAAAATGTGCTGAAAACAACAAAATCAAGTCGGTGCAGTACCTGAGTGTGGGTGTGCTTTAACATACATAGTTAATCACAACTTTATGACTACCTTCTAATTCCAGTCATTGAACTGATTTGATCTCTTGGAGCACGAGGAATAAACATCTGGGGTATCCTGGAGAGTTTGGTAATGGGACATTAATTTTCAAGCATGGGGCAGGGTGGGGTGGGGGGGGGGGGCTTGTTAAATGGTCTCATCCATGCAAGCTAACCTCATTAAACTGGTATCTGGGGAGTTTGGAGGCTGATGAGCGTCTCCGATTTTTAGAACCTACGTTGTTTTTGTGGGGCCATCTGACGTCCTCGTGTTGTTGGAGATCATTTTGGGAAGTTTCTGAGTTTTTTCTTTGTGTAAACGACCTCATCTGAATCCAAGGAGTAGATTTCAGTCTGTACAAGCCAAGCAGAATAAACTAGTCTTGATTTTCTGTGTTAGAGCACCACCAAGTGTTTAAAGATCAAGAAACAGGAAAATAAACCTTTTCAAATGACTTTAGATTTTAGAGTAGAACAAGGAAACTTACATTTTCATAACACAAAGTTACATTTAATTGTTATTGGGCGGCGTAGTCTAGTGGATGGGTGATCGCCCTTTATTCGAAAGACGGCGGGTTTGATCCCTGGTGCTGGCAGGCTACGTCGAAGTATCCTTGGGCAAGATACTGACCCCACTGCTGCCTCGGGGCGGCCGTAGTCTGTCGGGAAGGAGGTCCCACTCTGATCAGGAAACCGGAGCTTGATCGAGTGTCCCGGCAAGAGGCTACGTGTTGAAGTATCCTTTGGCAAGATACTGAACTCTGCAACTACCCCCCTGACGCTGTTCAAGATGGCTGCCCTCTGCTCCTCACCGTAAGGTGAGGATGGGTCAAATGTAGAGCCAAATTTCCCCACAAGGGATTAATATAGGAAATAAAATAATCATGGACTTATGAATAATTATTGTTCATAATTTGCATTAATTCTTATTTTCATGCCAACGACGGATCTGAAATGTCTCTTGAAATGACTTTTAAATATGAACATCACTTGTTTTTTGTTGTTCTAAATTACATCACATTTAACTCATTCACTGCCGTTGACTACTAAAATTGTCAATTGCGTCTTTCGACGGGAGGGGTGAGAGAACAACCGCTTGACCATGAGAGTAAACATCACACCTCTAAAGGACGTGCAAGTTGTTCTTACCTGTGTGTGGCGGCGACACTTCATGTGATCATAATGATAATCCACGAAAGAGAAGCGAGTTTTGTGAAGCCATTATGCGTCACGTGATGCGTAATGTGGGGCGCAAAGCAGAAAAGCTTGTGCAGCTCACACTTCATCAAAGTCTGTGTCGCGGTCGCAAAAGTTTGTATAAAAAGAAACGACGCTGGCTGCCGAGCTCACGGCACATGATTTTAGTGCACCTGACCCAGATCCATCAGATGAGCGGTTCCCGTCTGGATCAACCAGGAGGTGTCAATAAAACACCGTTTATCAGTGTCAAAGACACTTTTCTGCATGACATGTCTCATTTCACAAAAAGCCTGTTTTCTCTGTTTTTGTCAGAAAAAGGAGTTTTTGGTGAAATCACCTACTTTCTACAGCAGATTGGGAAAGAACAGTAAACGCTAGAAACAAGCAGTTTTGTCCTGATGGAAGTAGAGAATGTACTCTTTGTTTGGATAGTTTAGATGTTTGTATAGTCATAAAGCATAATATTCTGTGGCTCTACAAAAACAGTAAAAATTGCTCAAAAATACTGGCAGTGAAGGGCTTTTTTGTTAAGAAAACAGCTGGCAGCCAATGAGTTAATGACTGCTTGAGAAGATAATTAGTAAACCAGCAACAGACGGTGAATCTAAATTTAAATACAAACCAAAGTTTGGAGTCTGTGTAGGATGTAAATAAAAACCGAATGTGATGATTTGTAAATCTCATAAACCCATATTTTATTTATAAACATCAGATATTGAAACTGAGATATTTTACCATTTCATAGAAAATACTAACTCATTTTTAAGTTGACGGCAGCAACACATCTTAAAAAAGTGACATTGTAAAGCCTCCGCTCTTCTTTTAACATCTGGAACAGCTGGAGCAGAATGGAGAAGAACTTCCTATTCTTGTCTGATGCAGGATTTTATCTGCTCAACAGTCCTTGTCTGGGTCTTTTGTGGTTGGAGTAATCTTTGTTTCAGATCTGTTGGTAAAGAATCTGTCAGGTCAGTTCAGCAGGACTCTTGTCTTGTGAAGCCATGATGTTGTGATGATGCAGGTTTACGTTTGGCTTCTTTACATGATTCATCTATAATTGGTGTTTGAGGATCACACAATGACACCTGAAAGTGTTTATTAGCTCGTACTGTGACGTCCAGAGAATCCTGTCTGATTTTAATGTAATGTCTCTTCAGGACCTGTAAATTACCAGCATCCTGTTTTGACCTTCGACCTTGTCCCTTGCGTGCAGACATTCCTCCTGATTGTCTGAATCTTTTGATGATATTATTCACAGTAGATAGTAGGATCTTCAAAGTCTTCATAATTTTACTTTAGTTTATTAGGGACTGCCTTAATGAATGGAGGCCAATGCAAAGCAGAAAGGGTGCAACCATCTCGTATTTTTAGAATTTGTCGATGTGCCAGGTAACTGCCAGCTCCAATCAACAGAAATCCCAATATCAGTAATCCAGATATGTAAATATCCTCTACACCTTCAATCTTCAGCACAAAAAAAGTAGACCCTACTCCACTCACCCCGCGAATCCATGTTGTACCTGACGGGGTGGGTCGAGTCAGGGCCTGATGGCTCCCCTTTCACGAGTCTCAGGGTTGAAAAAATGTTGTCAATCGCGTTAAGTTACCAGATCCATAATTTGGGATTCGTGCATTAAAGAACTCTGAGACACAGACAGCAGCGTGGCAGGAGGAGGGGGTCAGAGCAGAGGGAGCAATGAGAAAACTGTCTGTCCTCCTTGACAGCTGAGCAGGGAAACAGGAACACAGCTCCCCAAAAACAGCACCCGAAATGGCATTTTCTTTTATTGTTGACAAGCAAACCACATCCATCCCCCACACTTTTGAAAAGCTTGCTACACCATTACCTGTAAGCCAGGGCTATTCAAATCCAGGCCTCAGGGGCCAGTATCCTGCATGTTTTAGGTCTTTCCCTAATTCAACACACTGGAATCAAATGATGGCTCGTTAGCAGGCATCTGCAGAACTTTGCCATGCTGAGGAGGAAGTTGGAAAATTTGAATCAGCTGGGTTGGAGCAGAGACACATCTAAAATGTGTAGGGCACCGGCCCTTGAGGCCTGGATTTGAATAGCCCTGACTTACAGGTAATGGTGTAGCAAGCTTTTCAAAAGTGTGGGGGATGGATGTGGTTTGCTTGTCAACAATAAAAATGATCAATGACAGAAGGTATAACATATAAGATATAGAAAGCTTCCTATTTAAATGAGTGATACTAGAAATGTTTATTAACACACTCGAAAATAAGACAAAACTAAAAACTGAAAAGTTATTAAAAAGTAAAAAAAACAAGATTTTTAACCAGATTATTAATGAACGTTCGCATCAATCAGCTGCCAGTAACTTAGACATTTTAATTTATTCGACAAACTGCAGAAAAATAATGTGAAATCTAATTTACATAACATCTGAACATCCACGTGGGCCAGTATTAGTGGTACATTAGTTAACTCATTACATATAGAAGTGATATACTAGTTCAAATCCACCCATTTCCCTCAGACTCAGCGCGCTAACACACAATCATACCATGAAATGAAGCTCATACAGAACACTCATTTAAAGACCATGTAAAGGGAATTCTGCTATTTTCTTCTAACCACATTATAAACATAATAAATGTACTTGTTCTAAACATGTGAAAAACCTCCCAACAATTAAAAACTGAATTGTGGAGCTAGCCTTCAAATTGCGTTTCAAGAGTTTTCTGTTTCAGGATTTTATGGGTGGGTCTAAAAGGGCAGCCGCGTGTCGTCACGCCGTCTGAAAAAGCTTTGGGTCGATTTTGTGCAGAGGAGCCACACAGTAGACAGTAACTAAACCAGCATGATAGGTAGGAGCTACTTCTGCCACCTGCTGCCTTCATATGCTAAACAAAGCTCAGAATGGCGTAGCAGCACATTCCACTCCTTCACTGATCAACAAGTCTGAAGCATTGCGGTTGTGTGGAAATATTTCAACTCCTCAAAAAGCAGCGATGCGCAGTTTTACATGTGGGTAGAACCTCAAACTTAACGAACCAGCCGAAACTCAGAAACGGAGGAAATGCAGTGATGTGGGGAAGAGAAGGAGGTGCTGCTAGAGGATGAGACAGACAGGTTTCAGCGCCTGCAGCGGACACGCCCCCAGCGTCTCAGAGCTGAGAAAACCGATCCTTTTTTCATTATTTTGTAACCAAATTTCATATGCTTCGCAGTGTTTTTAATCATTCAAATTTGACTGGATGACTAATAACTAATATTCCTGTGCAGTGACAAACTCAGAACACACATTTGTTGTTACTTTACACGGGTTTTAAAATACCAGGAAAAGGGAGATGTAAGTAATCCTATGTTCCCGCCTCTCCAGCATGAGCTGACTGATAAATCTAACACACCAAGAGAGGCGGGACTTAAGGCAGAACAGCCAATAATCAGCAAGTCATACTCAAAGCTGGTGTCATGTTTGAGAGGGAGGGGCGAGGAGGCAGAAACGCGGAGGAGTGTCAGAGGTAAGGTGTTTCTGCTGAACTGCAGAAAAGTGAAGATGTTGAACCCTCCCACTGGGAAAAGTGTGGGTGTTAAAACACCCCCATCCCCCACAGGTGTGACGCCCATGCTTACAGCACCATCTATCAGACATCATCCCACATATGACACATCAAACTAACCAGGTTTCTCACTAGAGATGTTCTACAATGGTTCTGTAGCATTTTGGGTAACCATGGTAACATAATACACAACAAAACCGCACCCCTCGCTTAAAGGTGGAATATGGAACATGAACACCAAAACAACATGGATGCTGCAGCCACAACAACAGAACAAGGCCTCCAGCCATCGGGGCGCCAGGCTCGCGACCCCAACTTGCATTCTGATGCCACGAAAATTCCTCATCCAGACCCACTCTGGCCCCCGATCCGCTCCGGTCGCTCCTCCCCCAAGAAGGACGAAAAGCCCTGGCGCTCCCAAACCGCTTCTCGACCCGCCAACTCCGCCATGGTTACCATGGCAACGACATTGACTTTAATTCCCACTTTATGACAGACCACTGTGTGTACATGCTTTGACCTACACATGTCATTCTACCTTTTATCTGGTCCCTATTGGTCTATAACAGAGTGAAGCACCTTTTACATATCTGTATCACCTTGGCAATGCCATTCGCCGTCATGTGCAACCGGTGAGCTCACAGCAGACACTGGACTCTGTGTGCACATGTGATACATCAGCATTATAGAGTGATATGGAATATTTGCCACAAGCATTTTAGTTACTGTTGAAAGGATGTTGAATTTTATTTAGGCTATATTAAAGATGACATGTTTACTCAAATGAACAAAAACCACATCTAATGATGATCTAATGACCACAACAATGCACTCCTGCGTTGGAATTAATCTGAAACACTGTAAAAAAAAAAGTTATGTGCAAGCTTCCAGTTTTAGGGCAAAAAACCCAGGTTATGGAAATAACATTAGAACACCAATAATTTGAATTAAATTGCAATAAAGTCATACAAAAACAACATGGCTCAGAACTTGGGATCTGGTGATCACCCTCTTCACCTGTTTTTCCTCTTTGCCATCTCTTTCTCTCTGCCGTCTCCTCCAGCTCATCAGTTTTTAACTCCTGCTCTTTTTCTTCTCCCAGTTCCGTCGCAATTCTATCCTCTGTTGCCTTTGATTCGTCACTCTCTCTTGGTTCCTCTCCTTTATCAGTAGGCTACCTTTGTCTTTCAATTTCTTAACTGACAGTTTCCCCGATTTAAGCCATTTGAGCATATTTGCAAAAATGAATGAAGTAGAGGCCACAAGCTAGGTGCGCACAGAATTGTGAAGTGCATTTTGAATAGTAATTTTAATTGTCATTGTTTAAAATTTTACAAAGGAAATATTTATTTACACATCTTTATTGTGTGGGGAAACAACACTGTATTTTGTAATTACTATCATTACACTTTTCCATTACATTTTTCACCTCGCGCACCCCCTAGTGGCAGCTCGCGTGCACCACACTTAGGGAATCCCTGTTTTAAAGGATCCCAATTCAATAAAAAAGGAAAGAAGGATTTAACTGAACATTAGAAGAAAGTCGTGGTCTTATTGTTATTCTATCCTAGGGTCCTATTAGTAACTAGAAAAGCAGACCTCTGCTAAACACCTCATTTCTCCCCATATTGTGATTTATCTTAAAAATTAACCAGTTTTTTTTTATCAAACACTTGGACCATTTATTATGGAGTTACATGCAGATATGTTAAAAACAGCTCTTTCTCACAATGATAAAGAATCCTTTCAAACATTCCTGGATCTAGACGGGTATCTGGATCCCCCCAATCTACTTACTTCTTCCTTGGACCATTTCTTACCTTTCCTGAAAATTTTATCAAAATACATTTAGAATTTTTTGAGTTATCTTACTAACTAAAAAACAAACAAACCTCTGCAAAATCATTACCTCCTAGGGGAGGTAACTATTTGCCCAGTTCTTAATTCATAAAAGTTTGGCAAATCTATTAGTCTTCCAAAACTATGACAACAATGGGACAAGGAGGCAGATTTAAACCTGTTTCTTTATTGATGTTTCCCTCCAAAAACCTGGCTGAGACTCTTTCTTTATTAAACAAAGTCAAATTAATAAAACTAACTTGAGTAGCTTAAAAAATGTCCAAAAAATAACTTTCATTCGACTCATTAGATTTACACCGGTAAATGTGGCTTGTTGAATCTAAGAAATATCTATTATCTAATGGCCTGATTTATCAAAGGTTTACGGTTGTTAAAACATGTGCAAACCTCTCAAAAACAAGCAGCAGGTTATTTACTAACAAGGTAAAACTGCACCTGTTAAACCTGCTGCAAGATGCACAAAATACTTTTAGCTCTTTTGCCCTTGATGAATATGTAATGAGGGCGTTTCTGTCAGAAGACTTAAAATATTGGGAAGAGAACACGCAAACATGCAGAGTGAAACCTGAAACTGTTTGCAGATTCTGATTTTGCTCCTATGTTTACCACATTTGAAAAGGCGCAAAACTTTGCGCAAAAATTGTGAGGCGATAGCACAATCACGAAAGACGATGGAGAGAGAGAATATTTACTGCTCATGTCAATATGTTTTGAATTCCAGAGTCAAAAATTGTTGAGACCTATCACCTGTCCAACATTGCAATCTTAAAGTCCCACTCTGATCATATTTTGAGCTTTAAAACGTTCTCAGTGGTCATTAAATTACAACTATGACATTTTTACCCCAAATTACAAAACCTGTGCTGATTGTTTCTCCATACGTGCAGTAGCTCATTAGCAATTCGCCTTTGTGTGGGCGGAACTATCGGTGCAGAGGATTTGAGTTGATAAACTAACCAGCTTCTGAGAGTAAAAATGTTAACCGTAAACATTTAATCAAGATGTTGGAACAACATCATTTTCCTGTGCATCCTCTTCACATTCAGTCTCATCTGTACTCACATCTTCAAAATTTAATGGAATCCACACATATGTGAAATATCTTTTGGAGGTCTTTATTTTTGGACGTCTAAGAAGGATTCCAACCCTATAAAATCCTTTTAAATCCTTTCTTTTAATTAAGATCCAAAAATTCTTGACAGAACTTCCCACTTTCATTCTGCTTTTAGGAATGTGGGACAACATACTTTAAACTTGGATAAAAATACTAAACATTTCGTGTGTATGTATTTATATTGCATTACACACATCACATTCCAATAAAGCCTAGTTTATAGTCCCTATGCAGAGTTTGGTGAGGGGGTGTTCTTTGTCCAAATATGGTTGTAAGGAAGCTGCAAACCCTGATGCAATCCTTGCTGCTGTTACTTTAAATGGCTTCAGGAAACATGCGCTCCCACGCACGTCACGGGTTTTCCTGTGCATAGCCCCACGAGAGCAGGATGTGCCTAATATGGACATGAGCCCATAACCCCCCCTTCTCTCGCTTTTGTGTTTCCTGCAAAAGGAAGCAGCACTTATGGGGGGGGTTGGGTGAAACCAGAGGGAAACGCAGATTGATAAAGGCACTTCTTGGCTGATCCAGAGAGCTGCGGGAGTCAGATGCCATTCATTCCTAAAATGAGATATAAATACTTTCAAACTATTTTTGTCATTACCACCTGTCAATTTGACAAGAAAAACAAAAACAAAAGTGTTGCTATGCTTGTGACGTTTAACAGTCAACTCTAACGTATAATTAACCCATCAGATAGGAAGATCTCTCACTTTCTGCTTTTTAATGAAACATCAGCCTTGTTTTGGATCAATGTTGTGAAGCTGCATCAAGGTGTATGAAATAATGAAACTCACATGACTTTAAGTGAATATACAATGGTAAAAGTGAACGTTAGCACATTACGAAATAGCATTAAAACCAGATGTGTTTATAAAACTACAGTCAAAACACTCAAGACTATTGGTAAACACTCTAAATTCCAGAGGCCATCGCCATGCAGTTATTTGTTTCTAACTGGAGTTGGAAAACACTGAATAGATTATCTTCACAGATAGTGGTATCTGATTAAATGTAGAGGAAACACCAGTAACAATAATGATAAATTGACCCTAATAGACATACACTCTCCAAGAAGATAGCAGTCATATGGCGTGCTTTTAGTGACTTCACCAAGAGAAAACACACTACCAGCAAACACACACAGGAATTCATAGGTAGAAGCATTTTAAAGCAGGTATTGTGTGAAAATCAAGCATTTTAGACAGAAAACGTATTTTATTTCTAAAAAAAATCTGTAAAAAATGATCAAATGCAAATTTGGTTCAATTTTATACTGCTTAAACATTTCTCTAACTAAAATGACAAGAGACAATTTTACAACCAAATAGATTAGAAAACATTTAATGAACACTACTGGTTCTCATACTGTATGTGAACACATGATGGTTATTCATGTCTTTGTCGTTTCACCAGCTTGATACAGACATTTAGCATGTGAGTCGATAAAAGAACTATTGCACTGTATAGCAATGCATTTTGGTAGTGCAACCTAATCTTAATTTAAATAGTAATAAAATAATGCATAATTTATTGACAATCTTGGGGTAAATATTTTGATGTATAAAGCTTTGTATTGAAAGATTATATTCAATGTAGTTTTTTCTTTTGATTTGTTTTTAATAACTTAAGGTTTCTGCGTTAAAAGCAGACTTTAAAAAAAGATAGATTTTGTATTAATCTAATCTTGTATTAATAATGAAGGTACCAATACCTCAATTAAACTAGTTAAAATTAAAATACTATTACACCTGGTTTATTGCACATTGTGGATATTTTAGTTTGGTTGCATTTCTTGACACAGTAATCAATTTACTAGCTTCCTATTTGTTTATGTAATTGTTTATAATTTTGCAGGAATGGTCCTCCATACACTAATAATCCAGCGGCTGTCTGAAACAACCGTTTACATGAGAATGCGATGGGGCGGGACTAAGTCATGTGATGGTGTGTGCGTGACGTCAACGAAGTTATAAGTACTTGTCCCGCCTGCAGCCCGTTTTGTGTCTGCGTTTGGAAGATAGAGAGACGTTGTGCCGAAACTGTGATTGTTTTTATTTTGTTTTCGGACAAGTTTCAAAACAAGCTGTGACATGGAGGTCAGCGCTGAGGCCAAGAGGATCATGGTCGTGGCTTTGGGGAAACTGTACAGCTCCCGCACGCAGCGAGGCGGACTCCAGCTTCACCGGAGCCTCCTCCTGACTTTGGTGATGAAATCCGCACGGGACATTTACCACGCGGCCCAGACAACGGCGGAAGGCGTCGCTGCTGTTTGTGAACTAAAACAACACCCGGTGTCGGTTGAGATGAGTATAGAGCCACGTGGAGCTCCGGAGGAACTTCAGGGTCCGGTCTCTGTTCGACAGGAACAGACCTCACCTCACTTGCTGCCCGGGGACGACGAAAACGTGGAGACTATGTGTCCCTTAAGCCCGGCACAGTACACACGGAAACGACGGGGCAAAGCGACAGTCGAGCCGGACTTTCTACCCTGTAAGAAAGCCAAACTTGAATATTCCCCCCAACAACTCGCTGTCAGTTCCGTTCTGGACTACGTGACGTGTAGTGGGGAACTGGGAACCCCCATCCCCCTACAAACAGCCATAGCAGCGTGTTGAAACCCTGCGAAGTGTTAAGTTTCCGACACGGCTTGAAGGCAGCATTAACCGCTCCCCCTGCGGTGCACAGGTTCCAGGCTCTGGGTTTGGATAAAGGCCCGGGAAAGTGTGGGCTGGACGTCCCACACCAGACTCAGACATGTCCGGGCGTGTTCAAAGCGTTTACGGAAACAGTTGGAGCGCCAGTCTCAGTGATTTCAGCTGGATAAAGGCGGAACTGTTGAAAGTCACACAGGAACTGAAGCCTTTACTGGCTTTAATGGACGTTATGTTACTCTGCTGTTCCTCCTCTCAACAAATCAAACATTATATAATCTATGACACGTCTTCATGCTGAACTAAATGTGTTCCAAGTGTAAAACATTCAATTTTTCCAACTACCTCGGTATTTATTAAACTTTTTGTACTTGAAGTGAACCTGAAGTGGACTGTTTTGTTTTATACAGGAAGTGTTAGACCTCTCAGATTAAAAGCATCTATTATACTGAAACAATGTCTACGTCTGTGTGTAGTTTGTCTTTTTCTAGGGCAGTTTTGTCTGTGAGAAAATGATTTGATTAGCTGCAAAGTTATCTTCCTCTGTCCCCCACAGCTTCACAACCCCCACAGTTATTTGCACAATAAAAGCAGGGACAATTCAGGGGATTGTTGTCCTTGGAGGGGGGGATGCCATAAAGCCACTGACTGACCAAATGTCCTAAACAATGACGGTCTTGTTCCTCAGCAGCTGTATGGTTTCAAGTTGTATTACTTATTTTTAGTTCATAATGCTAATGTAATTCTAAAATAGAAACATCTTGAGCCCATTTGAAGTTTGTTGTGCATCAAATTTCATGTGATAAAGTCGAGGACAAACATTAGCGTTTGTTTGAATAATGAAGGTTTACGTAACAGACGTCTCCTGCAGCTGAAGTGGGATTCTCCACTGGCTGTGTTTGTTTTGGGGGGAGGGGGGTTAAGGCTAGGAAACAAGAAGGAATGCAGGGGGTGGGGCTGTGTGAACCCCATGAGGCCCCAAGTGAGAGCTTATCCTTCTGGCTGAAACCGGAGCACCGTGTCTGCAGATCCGTCTGGTCATGCCTGTTAAACTACATGTATTGTACGTGTGCTGTGTTTACATGCCTCAGTACCTCATTACATGTCAAGCTGCTCTACACTAAATAATTTTACACCAATGCCTGTCAAAATAAAAGAAACGTGGAGCTTTCTATAACATGTATGACATGAAGTTTTCCATCTTTTACACACTGAAGACAAGAGGGAGCGTTTCAGTTTTTTAGGAATTGTTGCAGATTTTTCTGTCCTATATAGAACGATTCTTTTGCCACAGCAGCCAGATAACAGCTGAATGAAGTCAAAACACCTGTAAAAATCACAGAATCAGTTTTAAACACCCTCTTATTTTTTCACACAGATATGCATGATTTTGAAACAAAATAAAATAACATTTCCATTATTTTTTGCCCTGCTTTATACCAAAAACAATCCTTTGTATAAAGAGACAGTTGGTGGAGCAGATGGTGAGGTGGTGGTTTCATTTTAACATGAACATTGAAGGCAGCACATTATATGTGCAAAGGAGCCATAAATGTGATGCAAAAAGTAAACTAAGCTCTTGTGATTCTTTAACGGGTGTGTGAAACAGTAAACAAGGTTGAACCTCTTGTAAACATGTTCAGTTCTTTAGAAGGAATATGAGTGTGGAATATTTAAAAAACTTTGTTTAGCACAATTAGCCAAATTTCACTGTTGCGTGCTTCTGGAATTTTCTGGAATTTCTTGAAAATCCAGATCTATACAATATATTCCATAGTATTGTGTGTATATCAACACCACAACAATGCATTTTAAGATATAATCAGTGTGTGCAACTGATTTGTGAGACCTCAGTACATCAATAATCTAAGAAACAAGATTTTTCACTCATATGACCTGAAGATTTGTTTGATTTTGGTGAGCTAGCACCAGTTTTCCAAAAGGATGAATTTCCACTTTGTCTAAGTTAACACTGAAAGACTTTGTTTATCTTGCACTTAACTGACCTGAAAAAGTTGACAAGAAGGTTTTCAGTTAATCTGAAGAAAAAAAAGCGACTGACAAAGCAGCCTGACTGAAGGAGCCGGAACCACCCAAATTTTAATGCAGACAGATTGAAAGGTATGTTAATAAGTGTTTCCTGACGTTTTTTTAAATATAAAATGTTTCATATTACTAGTTAATACTTTTTCCTTTCAGCTCAAATCACCACAGATTAATATCAGGCAGATCACCTGTTAGTCTGTTTACTGATGGAAAAATGTTCTCTGCTGGTTTTGTGCTGGTGATAAATCATGGGTGTTTTTGTAAAGTACTGTAGCGACTCTGCTGTGATGTTCTGTTTATTTATCACCTGGACAACAGACTGAACTGGAGACACAACTGTGATGCTGTTTTTAGGAAGGGACAGAGCAGACTGGACTTCATGAGGAAGTTCAGGTCCTTCATTTCCAGCAAGATGTTGTTATTTAGGGAATAATAAAGTTTTTAAAAAAATATTTAACTGAATTCATTCCAGATTCACAATTATTCATTCAGACATTGTATGAAATCTGACTAGAGGAGTTACACACACAACCAGATGTTTGCTTCACTGCTAATGTCCACAGCAGATGGATTAGAGTAAATATAAATATACACTCACCGGCCACTTTATTAGGTACACCATGCTAGTAACGGGTTGGACCCCCTTTTGTTTTCAGAACTGCCTCAATTCTTCGTGGCATAGATTCAATAAGGTGCTGGAAGCATTCCTCAGAGAGTTTGGTCCATATTGACATGATGGCATCACACAGTTGGCGCAGATTTGTCGGCTGCACATCCATGATGCGAATCTCCCGTTCCACCACATCCCAAAGATGCTCTATTGGATTGAGATCTGGTGACTGTGGAGGCCATTTGAGTACAGTGAACTCATTGTCATGTTCAAGAAACCAGTCCGAGATGATTCCAGCTTTATGACATGGCGCATTATCCTGCTGAAAGTAGCCATCAGACGTTGGGTACATTGTGGTCATAAAGGGATGGACATGGTCAGCAACAATACTCAGGTAGGCTGTGGCATTGTAACGATGCTCAATTGGTACCAAGGGGCCCAAAGAGTGCCAAGAAAATATTCCCCACACCATTACACCACCACCACCAGCCTGAACCGTTGATACAAGGCAGGATGGATCCATGCTTTCATGTTGTTGACGCCAAATTCTGACCCTACCATCCGAATGTAGCAGCAGAAATCGAGACTCATCAGACCAGGCAACGTTTTTCCAATCTTCTATTGTCCAATTTCGATGAGCTTGTGCAAATTGTAGCCTCAGTTTCCTGTTCTTAGCTGAAAGGAGTGGCACCCGGCGTGGTCTTCTGCTGCTGTAGCCCATCTGCCTCAAAGTTCGACGTACTGTGCGTTCAGAGATGCTCTTCTGCCTACCTTGGTTGTAACGAGTGGTTATTTGAGTCACTGTTGCCTTTCTATCAGCTCGAACCAGTCTGGCCATTCTCCTCTGACCTCTGGCATCAACAAGGCATTTCCGCCCACAGAATTGCCGCTCACTGGATATTTTTTCTTTTTCGGACCATTCTCTGTAAACCCTAGAGATGGTTTTGCGTGAAAATCCCAGTAGATCAGCAGTTTCTGAAATACTCAGACCAGCCATTCTGGCACAAACAACCATGCCACGTTCAAAGTCACTCAAATCACCTTTCTTCCCCATACTGATGCTCGGTTTGAACTGCAGGAGATTGTCTTGACCATGTGTACATGCCTAAATGCACTGAGTTGCCGCCATGTGACTGGCTGATTGGAAATTAAGTGTTAACGAGCAGTTGGACAGGTGTACCTAATAAAGTGGCCGGTGAGTGTATGTATATATTGGTATTTCTAAAATTAGAGTTGTTTTAATTAATCCATCTTCTGATGTTTATCTGGAACCAGGAAGTGGAGACAGATCTTCAGCAGGGATCCCCAGACCTCCCTCTCCACAGCTCCCTCCAGCGGACTCCAAGGCATTCCAAGATCAGCTGTTGGATACAATCTGTCAAGCAAGTTCTAGGTTGTCTACAAGTGGGACACATCTGGAACACCTCCCTTGGCAGGAGTCCTTGGCATCATTACTAGATGCCCAAACCACCTCATCTGGCTCTTATCAATGAGGAGGAGCAGCTTTATTCTGAGCTGAGCTTTACACCCTAAGTTGAATTAATACTGTAAAAATCCACTTTGGAACGTTTAACTTGGGGAACACCTAGAAACAGAGATCAAAACAGATTCCTGCTGTCTTAAAACAACTCTAATCTAAAATATCATGAAATTAACTAAAAGATTATTTTATAAACTTTTTAACCGCAGTAACGAAACACATTCCTGCTGGATGAGCATCACAAGAAGTGCCACAAACAGCTGCTGCCATTTGTACTAGCAAATACCCACACAATTAATTAAATAATATGAAGCTAGCTGCAGTGTAAAGGATTATAAAACAGTGTTAGCATCACCCGCAGGGACTTGAGATTAAAGTTGTCTTTTGATTGGAGTACTGACAGCAGTAATCCACTTTGGATCTGGTCCCACTGTGACTAACCTTCAGCTTTTCTGTCCGGTTTGAACCCAGCAATTTCTTTAAACTGAGGTTGTTCTACAACAAGTAAAATAAATAGAGGTTCATAAATTCTTTACAGAACCGCCCCTTTAAAAGATCTGAACCACCTCTTTAACACTACTTTAATAAACTGCCACAAAATCTGGCTGCCTGGAAGAAAAATTCAAACAAATGAGGAAAGACTCACTGTTTTGCTAATGCTGCATGTTTGAGCTGAAAATATTCAAAATACACCCACATACAAAACCACAGAGTTCACAGAAGACTGGATTATAATATATAAACAAGAAAAAGGACACAGTAGTGTGCATTCTCTCTGGATTTTATTCTTTAGGAAGAGTTCTGTTTGGAATTACAAAATGCACTGGTAGAAATAGCGGTGAGGCTGGCTGAGTGCGAAAGGTCAGCGTGAGAGAGAGAGAGAGAGAGATAGAGTTAGAGAGAGAGAGAACTAAAAGAGGGACTGAGTGAGAGGTCAAAGGTCCAACAGCCAGTTAGAACGAGTACATTAGCAGAGTTGACCAGCTCCTGCACCCCCTCACCTTCACACACATAGAAAGAAGAATACACCATCGTCTGAACTGTAACTTTTTTTTTCTTTTTTCTTTAAAAACAGTTCTTTTACATGGTGTCCTGAAACATCGATGTGTTGTGTCTCAACCCCAAGGAAATGAAGAAAAGAAACAAGACTTTGACTCTCACCAAAGTCTCTGCTGTGTTTTCACTTTTTAGATTTTTTATTTTGTTTTTTGTACATTTTTTGTTTTCAAAAATAGAAGAAAAAACTGAAACATTGTTTCTTTTTTTTTTAAAAATCATCTATTTATATATCTTTTTTTTATTTCTCTGAATTAAGTAATGTGCTTTTTCTTTTAAGTCCTGAAGATGACTTTTAAACCCACGGTGTGGCATGCACATAGCACATGCATTTCTGGAACTAGATTTTTTTTTCTATTTTTTAAAATCATTTGTACTAAAAAAACAAAAAACAACAAAAAAAACAACTAAAATATTTTCTCCTTCCCCATAGCGACTTTACATTGCTTTTTGAAGAGTTTGTGTGGTTAATTAGCATGTTAGTGGATTTTACTGCAGCATATGCACAAAGATGGAAAGTGAACATTCAGGCGTTGCATGTTTCATTCAGGGCAGGGGTTGACTGACACACACACACACACACACACACACACACACACACACACACACACACACACACACACACACACAAACAGATTGTTGCAGACTGTTACAATTATGACAGAAAAAACTTTGAGTTTCAAAAAGGATTTTTGGAAACAATATAGAAAACAAAGCAAGCAAATCATTCACAGTTATTAGAAACACATTCACCTGTGTTACACACTCACTTCCATTCCAACCAGGTGCTATATACCTGGTTGCCATTCTGATTAAGTGTCGTGATGTAAAAAAGACTTGGTTGTGACGTCCCACTAAGGCTGGAAAGACAATAATAGGCAGTTTGATTTATTTCAATTTGTTTTCGGTGCATTCTCTGGTCAACGTGTGATAGGCCTTCAGGTAAAACGTAGGTCAACCCAAAACAACAACAAAAAAAAGAGTGAATAACAGCAACTACATCGGTGAGCTGACAGTGGCGTGTGTTGGTGACCAGTGTTGGCTTGAGGCACACGTTGAAACACACGATTTGAATGTAAAAAGTCACAGAGACGTGAAAAGCAGAGAAAAAGAGTGATTTTGCAGGAATGATTTCCCCAACCCAACAGAACGCTGCTAAAGAGCGTTTCATATACCAGCGTTTACACACGGTGAACTCAGGTAAGGTGAGAGAATGAGCTGAATGTTATACCATGCAGGGAGTTTCGTTATCACGTGGCGTCACCTGCAGGTTATCAGTGGTAGTGGACGCCTGCCTGTGAGAACCCCTTCACACCAGATTAAAACCTTGCAACGATGTTAAAAATCCTCCAGAACATGAGTGATGGGGGGGTTATCTTGGTGAGGTGTTAAGAATGACAGGTCCGTGATGGTATAAGCATGTATAAAACTGGTTATATCGGTGTTAAGCTTAATTTCAATAATAATTTCAAACACAATGAGAGAAACCAAGTTGTCAAACTCTACTTGAGTCGTATTAAAACTTTTAAAAGTCTCTCTGCGGATCTTATTTGCAGAGGCTGATTGTTCTACAGCAACTGCTAAAGGTGTTTTTTAAATTTGGATCATGGGAGGTTTAAACGCATTTGGTTGTTTGATCTCTGTGTCCTAGATGAGTTATAAGGATGTATGAGATCATGGAGATAGGATGAGAACTTAAAAACTAACAGGAAGTTCTAATCAACGCTGTACTGACAGAAAGCCAACAGAGTGAAGCTAGCATCCACGTTATCTGCTCACGTCTTCCTGTTAGAGGTCTGTAGAAATCTTCATGCATGTTTCAGTGCCTGCTGAAAACTGTGAGATGTTGAGGTGTTACGATGTCTCAGGGCTGGTCATTAGATGTTAGTGTAGAGCCAGAGTTCCTGCTAAAGCTCAATAATCACATGCTAATAACAGATTAATGTCCGATAAATGTAGACGTATTAGTGGACTTTGGTTCTGTAAGACTGTCCAGTGATGTGTCGCTGTTTATTGTTCAGATTAGAATGTTTGGAACAGATCATCCTGGTGGCAGTGTATCAGAGTTTTAGGAGCATATCAGTCATGTGATGCCCTCAAACACCGGCGTGGGTTTGGTCATTAAGAATTTAAAGCAGGACTGGTCACACTGGCCTCATTGTCCAGGCTGTGTTCTCAATACGCGGCAGTGTCACGCTAGGGTGGTCTCACTGTGTCTCAACATGTGTCAAGGCAGGGCGTGGCCTGGGTTGTGGTGCGGTTGTGGGTGCATGCAGTAGGACCGGGACAGGAACTAGCTGGAGATATACGGAGCAGGAAGGGGTTTCAATCAGAAAACCAACATATTTAGCAAATACTTGGAGCACAGCAGCATCATGGCTGCCTTCACATTGAACAAGGTCACATTTAGTGGACATGACAGCAGGGTCATCATCTTGTGTGAAAGGGGTCTAAAGGTCTCTGCTGTTTTATAACATAACTGAATACGTTCTGATTCATCTTCTGCTCATTCTCCCACAGAAGATTCATCACAAGGTTGGAGAAAAGTTCCCGAGATCGAAATGAAATACGAACACAGAAGAAAATCTGATCTGTACAATCATGGTGATCATTACAAACATGTATGTTTTAGCAGTTTATCCATTGTTACCTTCAGCCAGACAGAAAAACAAAGATGAAGAGTTTCTCTCCTTGCTGCACCTTTCTCTTGGTCTCTTCCTCTCTGATGCTTCTGTTTGAACCCCAAAACCCTGGAAGACTTTGAGATGTTACTGATTTGTCGCCACTACTGTCTCCACACGTAAAGAAAAACAAATAAACAAATAAATAAAATCTACGTTTTACCCTGCTACCCTTCTTTTTCGCTTCATGACCTTAGTTACAAAAAAGTTACTTTCACTAAAAATTTGTGCAATTCCAGCTGTTTTAGTGGCAGGCATTTGGCACAGAACGAACAGTAGACGAGCAAGCAAAAAAGTCACTGGTGTTACACCCCCAACCGCCACCCCCACCCCCCCATAACACATCCACTATCTATCCAATTTCCCCATAGCCCTCTTCTGTCTTTTGATTTTTAGAGTAAATGAAGCAAGAGGAATGTCATTCAGAGCACAAAGAGAGAAACATAAGGTGTTTTGTTTTTTTTTGTTTTTTTTTTTATAAAAAAGATAGAAACCCCCACAGACCACAACAGAAAGGGCAGAGGAGAAATTCCCTCCACTGAAAATTCTCATTTTTGCTATTATTAGGTTTCTTTTGTATCATTCATGCAGGATTCCATAAGGTGTACAAGTTTGCAAGTCTAAAAACAAGAATAACAAAATGAAGCTGTGTGTGTGTGTGGGGCGGGGGGGGGGGGGGCAACAGAAGATTGAAGCGTCGATGTATTGAAGAAGTAGAAGAGAAGGTGGAGGAGGAAGCAGCTGCAGGAGTAGAAGAAGAAATACTGCAGAAAACAGTTACTTCTTTGTTGTTTTTTTTCTCCTTTTTTGTGTTTTTCTTCTCATACAGGTCACAGGATGAGGTTGGTTGAAGTGTTTCGTCTCTGGGAGGAGTGTGTTAAATATCTTCAACACACACGTTAGAATCAGACAGAGATTTTTGTCAACACTCCCCCAACTCTCCCACCCACTTAGCTCTCCCCACCTCATACAGGTAGAGGGGCTCTTGGTCAGTTTTGTTTTTATTTAAAAACACAGATGATAAAACTCATCAATAATCAACTTGTGGCTGGGAGGGTTGGATTTGAATCTTTTTTTTTTTTTTTTGCAGCTAACTTAACAAAAGTTAGCCCCGAAAAGCAAAAAAATTAAATAAAAACTGAAATAAATCAGATAAATTGTTTAATAAATAAAACGTTTGCTCCTTTGTCTCTGACTTTAAATTGTCTTTAATTGAGTCGCAACTCTTGACATCTTGTAAGTGGCTATAGCTCATTGCCAGAGGCATAAATTAAGACACAAAGTGTCCCTCGTTCCCCCTGCCGTCCTTTAAAAACTGCAGTCTGTGAGCTCGGTCTCTTTTGGCATCAAGAGATGATGGAAAAACAATGCAAGCAGATAAAACAACAACGGTTGTTTGCTTCGTGTTTCTCCAGATTCTGCCTCAGCGTTCCGACTCCGTCCACTTATCCTAATACTGATTCTGTCATCTAGCAGAACATCCCCAAGGAGATGAGGAGAGGAAAACAATGAACAAAGAAAAGTTGTAAGATCCCTTGGCAGTCACTGCTCTGGCTCAGAGCTTCTCATTTATTTATTTATTTTTTTTAAAATCCAACTATCAGTTATTTTTCCTTTGGACACCCCTCCCCCGTCCCCAGAGGCTAGCACCAATCATCTGCCTCTGTCTCACCGTAGGGTTCATGCAGGCCCTTGCGGGAACCCCTTGGGTGCCCAGCCGGAGGGGGAACCTTGTGGGTCCCAGTGTGTGGGGGTCCATGAAGATGTGTAGATGGCGATGAAGCTCGGTAGCCATTTGGTAGGCGGCGCTGAGTGGCGGCAGGCTGACCCTGGCTCTGCACAGGCCCAGTCAGGGCTGTAGTGGGGGGAGGCGCATGGAGGACAGTCCTTGGTGAGGTGCGAGTCAGCTGTACGTGGGGGTTGTTAGCGGGGTGTGGCTGCGGGGGAGGAAGGGGATGGGGGTTGTGAGGCTGTGGTTGTGGGGGAGGTGGCAATGGGTGGTTGGCCAGGTCATGTGGGTGGGGGTTTCCACCCTGCATGGGGCCAGGCTCATAGGCAGGAGGTTCGTGGTGAGGATCATAGTCCTGGTATTCCTGGTTATAGAAGCAGCCATCATCTTCAAGGGAACCACCTCCACCTCCTGTGTCCCCCCAGCGAGGCTGGGGGTGATGACCCTGACGAGGTGTGCCATGATGGGCCATTCCAGCAGGGGGAGGACCCTGTCCTTGGAAAGGCTCTGGAGAAAAGTGCCGAGGGACTGGGGCTACAGGTCTGCCCTGTGGTCCCCCAGGTGGTGTAGGGACGGGCTTACGAACTACAGGGGAGTACGTGACATGGGGTCGGGGGGTGGCAGGTGTCTGAGGCAACTGTCGACGGCCTCTTCGTGGCGTACTGGTTCCCGATGTTGATGGGACAGGACTTCCGCTGAATGAACTACTGCCCTACACAAAAAGTGAAATAAAGCAAATAAAAAAAACGAACCACAAATTCAAGGACAAAACATGTAGAATAAAGAAGAGGATGGCAAAGATGAGAGGATGAAACCAAGAGTGAAAGAATGAGAGGAAGACAGAAGCAGAAAAGACAAGAACCATAGCAACAATAAGAAGAAAAGCATCAACCGTGATGTACACGAAAGAGAAAAAGAGGGAAATTAAAAGCATCCAGAAAAGGAGCAAAGTGGTGAACAAACAGCAGAAGATGTTGATAAAAAGGATGAAATTCCAAACAGCAGCATACAAAGAGAAGCAACAAGTCACGCAGAAGAAAGAAAATAAAAAACAGCAGAAAAAAGAAAAGGTTTAAGTGTTGGTTTCCAGTAAATGCTGCATTACAGTGACCAAAAATATGTTAAATTATTTTAGTTTTCTTAAAATAAAAAGTGTGATTTTCATAAAATCTATCAACATTTCAAAAGAAACATAAAAACAAAGGCAAAAGTGAGAAAGCTGATTCTTTCTCTTTAAAGAGCAAATTGTGAGCTGGTTAAATTTTTGATAAATTATGTCCAAAAAGTGAAACTTGGTGGTGGGACACAAACTGAACACTTATGGGGTTAAAACAGTTAGACAGGGCAGCTGATAAGGTAGACAAATATACATTAATATGCATATTTGTTCAGATGTTAGTGATTTGAACAGAGTAACTTCATTACACAAACACGTCCCAGTTAAACATTCTTAAACATATGTAGATATAAATGTAAATGTAAAGTGGGTTTCTGTGGAAAGGTCATGAACAACATGTGAAATGTTAT
>SSNP01000125.1:1298861-1388560 GCA_006937955.1 Pachypanchax playfairii | reverse complement strand
GGGGGGGGGGGGGGGGGGGGGGCAACAGAAGATTGAAGCGTCGATGTATTGAAGAAGTAGAAGAGAAGGTGGAGGAGGAAGCAGCTGCAGGAGTAGAAGAAGAAATACTGCAGAAAACAGTTACTTCTTTGTTGTTTTTTTTCTCCTTTTTTGTGTTTTTCTTCTCATACAGGTCACAGGATGAGGTTGGTTGAAGTGTTTCGTCTCTGGGAGGAGTGTGTTAAATATCTTCAACACACACGTTAGAATCAGACAGAGATTTTTGTCAACACTCCCCCAACTCTCCCACCCACTTAGCTCTCCCCACCTCATACAGGTAGAGGGGCTCTTGGTCAGTTTTGTTTTTATTTAAAAACACAGATGATAAAACTCATCAATAATCAACTTGTGGCTGGGAGGGTTGGATTTGAATCTTTTTTTTTTTTTTTTGCAGCTAACTTAACAAAAGTTAGCCCCGAAAAGCAAAAAAATTAAATAAAAACTGAAATAAATCAGATAAATTGTTTAATAAATAAAACGTTTGCTCCTTTGTCTCTGACTTTAAATTGTCTTTAATTGAGTCGCAACTCTTGACATCTTGTAAGTGGCTATAGCTCATTGCCAGAGGCATAAATTAAGACACAAAGTGTCCCTCGTTCCCCCTGCCGTCCTTTAAAAACTGCAGTCTGTGAGCTCGGTCTCTTTTGGCATCAAGAGATGATGGAAAAACAATGCAAGCAGATAAAACAACAACGGTTGTTTGCTTCGTGTTTCTCCAGATTCTGCCTCAGCGTTCCGACTCCGTCCACTTATCCTAATACTGATTCTGTCATCTAGCAGAACATCCCCAAGGAGATGAGGAGAGGAAAACAATGAACAAAGAAAAGTTGTAAGATCCCTTGGCAGTCACTGCTCTGGCTCAGAGCTTCTCATTTATTTATTTATTTTTTTTAAAATCCAACTATCAGTTATTTTTCCTTTGGACACCCCTCCCCCGTCCCCAGAGGCTAGCACCAATCATCTGCCTCTGTCTCACCGTAGGGTTCATGCAGGCCCTTGCGGGAACCCCTTGGGTGCCCAGCCGGAGGGGGAACCTTGTGGGTCCCAGTGTGTGGGGGTCCATGAAGATGTGTAGATGGCGATGAAGCTCGGTAGCCATTTGGTAGGCGGCGCTGAGTGGCGGCAGGCTGACCCTGGCTCTGCACAGGCCCAGTCAGGGCTGTAGTGGGGGGAGGCGCATGGAGGACAGTCCTTGGTGAGGTGCGAGTCAGCTGTACGTGGGGGTTGTTAGCGGGGTGTGGCTGCGGGGGAGGAAGGGGATGGGGGTTGTGAGGCTGTGGTTGTGGGGGAGGTGGCAATGGGTGGTTGGCCAGGTCATGTGGGTGGGGGTTTCCACCCTGCATGGGGCCAGGCTCATAGGCAGGAGGTTCGTGGTGAGGATCATAGTCCTGGTATTCCTGGTTATAGAAGCAGCCATCATCTTCAAGGGAACCACCTCCACCTCCTGTGTCCCCCCAGCGAGGCTGGGGGTGATGACCCTGACGAGGTGTGCCATGATGGGCCATTCCAGCAGGGGGAGGACCCTGTCCTTGGAAAGGCTCTGGAGAAAAGTGCCGAGGGACTGGGGCTACAGGTCTGCCCTGTGGTCCCCCAGGTGGTGTAGGGACGGGCTTACGAACTACAGGGGAGTACGTGACATGGGGTCGGGGGGTGGCAGGTGTCTGAGGCAACTGTCGACGGCCTCTTCGTGGCGTACTGGTTCCCGATGTTGATGGGACAGGACTTCCGCTGAATGAACTACTGCCCTACACAAAAAGTGAAATAAAGCAAATAAAAAAAACGAACCACAAATTCAAGGACAAAACATGTAGAATAAAGAAGAGGATGGCAAAGATGAGAGGATGAAACCAAGAGTGAAAGAATGAGAGGAAGACAGAAGCAGAAAAGACAAGAACCATAGCAACAATAAGAAGAAAAGCATCAACCGTGATGTACACGAAAGAGAAAAAGAGGGAAATTAAAAGCATCCAGAAAAGGAGCAAAGTGGTGAACAAACAGCAGAAGATGTTGATAAAAAGGATGAAATTCCAAACAGCAGCATACAAAGAGAAGCAACAAGTCACGCAGAAGAAAGAAAATAAAAAACAGCAGAAAAAAGAAAAGGTTTAAGTGTTGGTTTCCAGTAAATGCTGCATTACAGTGACCAAAAATATGTTAAATTATTTTAGTTTTCTTAAAATAAAAAGTGTGATTTTCATAAAATCTATCAACATTTCAAAAGAAACATAAAAACAAAGGCAAAAGTGAGAAAGCTGATTCTTTCTCTTTAAAGAGCAAATTGTGAGCTGGTTAAATTTTTGATAAATTATGTCCAAAAAGTGAAACTTGGTGGTGGGACACAAACTGAACACTTATGGGGTTAAAACAGTTAGACAGGGCAGCTGATAAGGTAGACAAATATACATTAATATGCATATTTGTTCAGATGTTAGTGATTTGAACAGAGTAACTTCATTACACAAACACGTCCCAGTTAAACATTCTTAAACATATGTAGATATAAATGTAAATGTAAAGTGGGTTTCTGTGGAAAGGTCATGAACAACATGTGAAATGTTATCAACAGGTTTTTGAACAACTTCAGCTTAAAGGGATAGTTCAGTATTTTTCATATGAATCTGTATGGCATCACCGTCTGCAGTCTTGTGCAGACACACTGACTTACCCCCGACAGCGTCCTGTGAGCCGAGTCTTCTTCCAGTTTTGGTCAAAGCGAAAGTAGTCCCGGCAGCTGTCCTGGGGTCAGCAAAGTAAAACGTTTTTCTTCCCAAAACAGTGTGTGTTCGAATGAGTGATTTATTTGCATAACAAAACCCTGGTAGTTCAAAAAGTCACACCTTGTAATTGCTTGGGACTACTTTCTCTCAAATGCGATCAGTGCGCACTGCAACTGCTAGGTGACAGGTAGCTTAGGCTACCTGTTTCAGCCATTTAGTTTAGTGTTTGGGAAGTTAACGGCGCCATGTCTGACTACAGCGACATGAAAGCATTGATTTCAGCACACAACCAAGGGGATATCCATATGAACCCGAATATACGGATGCTGAAATTCATCAGATGGAAGTAGAACGGGCAGAGAGAGAGAGAGAGAGAGAGAGAGAGGGTGGACAGAGAGGTGGAAGGTGAAGCCGCAGCTGGAGCTGCAAGACCTCGGGTGATGGACAAATGGTGGTGTACGTGTTTCAAGTGCGAGGTAATGCAGACCGAGGTGGAATGCTACTGTTGCCACGAATGGGACCTCGTTATGCCACAGATGCAAGACCTCTCAATTGACGAGGAGGCCGGCGCGTCAGCATCTGTTTGCATCACCAACAATAATGATCTACCTGCGCTCCTGAATGCGGGTGTCTAGGAGACTTTTTTCCACGTCCTGAAAATAAACTGGAAGAAGCGTCCCAGACCAGCTGGACCCGATGTGTGAGGAGACTCACTCACTTCTTTGTTGGTACAGCCTGGATAGTCGCAAGTGCGCACCATTTTTTCAAATAAACATATATTTCTTTAGAAGCTGATGAACTTCTCGCTCTAGCTCTCGAACCCGAAACACTGTCGAACAACT
Organism: Pachypanchax playfairii; assembly: GCA_006937955.1. Lineage (NCBI taxonomy): Eukaryota > Metazoa > Chordata > Actinopteri > Cyprinodontiformes > Aplocheilidae > Pachypanchax > Pachypanchax playfairii. The sequence goes on along the minus strand of SSNP01000125.1, from coordinate 1,384,962 downwards.
GATGAAAGTTGTTGGCTAGTGCGCACTGATCGTATTTGAGAGAAAGTAGTCCCAGGCAATTACAAGGTGTGACTTTTTGGACTACCAGGGTTTTGTTATGCAAATAAATCACTAATTCGAACACACACTGTTTTGGGAAGAAAAACGTTTTACTTTGCTGACCCCAGGACAGCTGCCGGGACTACTTTCGCTTTGACCAAAACTGGATGAAAACTCGGCTCACAGGACGCTGTCGGGGGTAAGTCAGTGTGTCTGCACAAGACTGCAGACGGTGATGCCATACAGATTCATGTGAAAAATACCGAACTATCCCTTTAAAGAAAAAAGAAACAAATTCCTACTGGATCTACAAAGTGAGACTACAGTTGATTTTTACTGTCTCAAACCAACTCTGATCCTAAAAATGTCTTAGAGGTTCATGTTAATGTTATTTTCTGAACATTAAAGCAGTACTGAATAGCTTTTCCGCAGCCGCGTCTCAGACTGCCGTCGCTCGAACTGGTGTTCTGCAGAAATATGCTACCTGTTGAGATGTGCTACACACGTGCCATTCCACAGTCTTGACTTCAATAAACAGATTTATCGTTTATTTTTGTTTCTATATTTTTCCATAAGTACGTTTTACCTATCAAATAAATTCTCCCAGGACAGAAGCACTAAATATGATGTTATTTTTACTTTCTTTACACTGTCAGAGCGACAGGCAAATCAAAATCAATAAAAAAAAAAAAAAAAACTTAAGTAATTGCTGGGTTTCACTCACGTGACTCGGAAGCCGCGCGAAACTCAAATGGGGGTCAGGAAGTGTTTCACTTGGCCACAACAACACAGCGCAATGTCGGAAAGCGACTATAGTAAAGCTTTAAATGGACTAGCACAGACGCAATATCGTGAAAAAATAAATCTTCATTTAGGTTATGACCCGTATAGTTAAAAAGATCGGACTTTAAATACAGTCTAGAGGATTTACCCTGTATTGAAGCTATCGACATAAACTCTCGTCCTGCATACCTCTTTTTAAACAGCAAATCAAATGAAAGCCTTCAAAAGCCTGGAAGCCTACAACTATTTTGTTCAGTAGAAGCTTTAAATGGCTGTCGTCTTGTTTTTGCACGGGTAAGTCGTGAGTTGTGCTACTTTTAATTTGTGATAATAATACTATTGCTAATGCTAATAACGAGTGTGTTTATGTGCTAGTATCTACATGTAAATACCTTATTATGCCTTTTTAAATCCAAATTTCTATTAGATTTGTTTGATTTTAAGTAATTTCTCTCTATATATTTCTATAATGTAGTTCAACCATTAACAGAGATCCACAGAACCCCCCCTAAAAACGTGTTTTGTGGCCAGAGAAAAACTTGTTTATCTGCCATTTTTGTAGATGTGTTTCTAAGTAAATGTTCACTAAAACACTAGCACATTTATTAGACCCTTTTATTAAACATTTTAGAAAGTGATCGCTGCAAACTCTAGCATTGTCCGTTTCTGCGCCTCTTATTTTTAACCGGAGACAAGTGATCCATTTCTGCCGTCTTCTTTCGGTAAGTTTTTTAAAATTAAGACCTTTGTGGCACACGACTTTCGAGACACGAAAAAAACGTTTGTTTTTCTCCCGATTAGAGCGGTTGCAACAACCGTAGACCGCACAGATTTTGGGTATTTTTAAACCGAATCAGCAGAGTTCTGCAGGGTTCTGTGCAGCGGCTGTTACTTCCTGACCCCCATCTGCATTTGGTGATGTCAACGCAACGTCATGTGAAATCCAGCAATCCCCGAAGGGAAATTCAGTGTTGTTGTAGCTCAGTTCTTCTTCAGGGAGCCATTGTAGAGGGTTCTTGCTGTGGACGTGTTTTTCTGTGAGTATCCACTTAGACAAGTTTCAAAACTGTAGCTTAAAATTTTAAAAGTTATTTAGTACTGCTTTAACATCCCTTTCAATGTTTAATTACTCAGTTATTTAGTAAGAACAAGCTCTGCTGCTAGTTTCTACTGCAAATACGTTAGAGAAGCAAAGAATTCTGTGTAAATAATCATGTAATGCTGGATTTAAAGCCGTGTTAAAGGGTTAGAAGACAGTGTTTGCATGATACTCATAAACATCTTTAAAGACCCACTCTGATTTATCTTTTGAGTTATTTTAAAACATTCTCTGTGGTCTTTAAATTAGAATTATGAGGCTTTTACCCCAAAAATCTGTGCTGTTTTCTAGCACGTAATTTCTGCATAGCATCAGTAGCAAATTAAGAATTTGCCTTCATGTGGGCGGAGCCATTGGTGCAGAGGACTCCCCCGCCCCTCCCGGTTGCTGAGAGCTCTCTGTTTACGCTAGCTCTACTGCTAGCTCCTACACCTACACCTAGTAGCTTCTCCTGCTCCACTAGCTGTAAGCTAGCTTGTGGCCCCGCCCCGTGGCTTTTCTACATCACAAACAGTCTTTTTTAAACACATTTTAGCATCCACTACTGATTCACAGCGATTTAAATGCAGAAATACTTTGAAATGTAATTTTGAGCTTACTTTTCTCAAGATAGATCATCTGGCATCATAAAAATGTCACAAGAACATGTTAGCAACTTGATTTTCATCAGAGTGGGTCTTTAAGATTAGAGGGATTTATAGAAAACCAAAATCTACCTCCAAACTGGTCCAATTCAGACTAGCTGTTAGCTCATCAATCCAGTCAGAATTAAACTAGTTCTCCAGACGGAAGTTGTTCAAAGAGCCATTTACAAAAAATGTTAATAGTTCAGAACTTTTTAACAGAACACTACTTCAAAAGATTTTAATTATTGTTTTACTTTTAATTTAAGGGTTGAAGCAAAGAAGAACTGCAAAATTAAGGCTGTTTTACTTTGATTTGAACATTTATTAAATCAATTTGTTTTGTTCTGGTCTGGATTGGACTTACAGAACTTATTTGCATTATTTATTTTTTTTTGTAATTGTTACCCATTAAGTGGCACCTTCATATTTCCAGCCTCTACATGTGATGTGCTAAGTTTCAACACAACTTCAGTATGTTGAAAACAAAGTATTACTCCACATTGTTTTATTATTATTGCAAAAGACTGAGCTGTTAACCAACAGCACACGAGAGGCCCTTTAATGTATAAAAAAGAAAAGATAAAAAAAAAAAAAAAAAACATTTTTTGAAAGTATTAGATGCTGGTTTATACATCATGCATAAAAGGATCCAGAAGCCCACCTGTCTGTGTGTGACGCACTCGCGACCCTCGCGACCCTCGCTAGGCGATCGTGACCAGCGTCGTTCTCTTTCTCTATCCCTGTCCCGGTCGTGTTCTCGGTCCCGTGAGTGCCTGTGTCCATACTCGCCCCCTCGCTCTACTAGATAGCGTTCCTTTTCCACAGAGCCATGGTGATGATGATGATGGTGGTGATGCTTTCGGTCTTTGGACCGACCCCGATCTCGATCCTTCTCTTTGGACGTTAGGTCACCCGACTGGTCTGTGCCCAGACCTGATTGGGATGAAATAAAAAACCTCCATGACACATCACAAGCAAGTAGAGTTTAAAATTATAAATATAATGTTTAATTCTCCCACCTGTGTCATCGTTGTAGCGGCAGAGTGACCTCTCTGATGCTCGATGACTCCGGTCTTTCCGGCGATGCCCGTGTCTGGAAGCTCGGCCCTCCTCAGGTATCGTCCGTTCCATGTTGTAGTCATCCATCCCTCCTTTATCTCTGTGGCCCCGCCCAGACCTGCTATGGCCCAGAGACGAGGCAGACCGTTTCATGGGACTGCTGTCGTTGATAGTCTGAGAAAGAAAGAGAAACCACCAAGAGATGGAGGGAGAGGAGTTTCTACCTGCCAAGACGTGACTTTGTTGCAGCGATCAGGTGAGAAAATGTGCATTTGTGTGAATGTGGTCTGTTTCTGTACATAACCTTTCACCAAACTTTTACCAAAAACTCAGCCCGAATCACCCATTTCCTGTCTAAAATATAAACAAAAACTATTACACTTGATACAACTGCAGGGGTCAATAAAAAAAGAAACAAATAAATAATAAATAAGTTCCATTGGCCATGTTTGGTATTCAAAACACTTTGAAGCACTGAGGTAATAAATTTAAAATGCTAAATTTCTAACTTTAATTGTGTTTGCATTGATCACAACAACATTTTTTTCAAACCGAAGCTGTTTTAAGATGAGAGCAGTCTACTACGATGCTATAGCAAATAGCCAAAACACTACATACGCTATAGCTGCCTGTCACTAGTTAAAAATACCCATAAAATTCTATTTAAATACTCATGTAATACAAATCTGCAAATTTGAAGGTTTCTAAAATAGTGTTACTTAACGCTATTAAATCACTGTGATGAAGATGAAACAGCAACCGTTTAATCAGATACATATATTTTTTTTTATTAAACTCTTAATTGAATAATAATATTACAGTAATTAAATGATAATATGATAATATACTAACAATAAAAGTAGCTGTTGACCAGTGTTAGAAACTTTTCAGATCCCTGTAGGAACTTTTTCAAAAACTTGACGGGTGATCTCGCAACTTTTTCTGGGTTATTGGAAACTTTTAGAAATTACGGCCTTATCCCACTAGCACTGGTCTTTGATTAGACTCCGCCCCATCCCAAAGCATTCACAGTCAGTCCAGCAATCCCTCCTGGGTGCAGGAGGCGCTCTCCTTCCACAATACAACATATACAAACACGCGTGAACTACAAAGTTTATTTGTACTTTTCACTTTGTCTCATTTATACGGTATCCATGACAAATACATGCTCATGGCAAATTATGCAAATTAGATCATGACATCCATTTTCAACTTTTAGCGACTTTTACAACAGTGACGTTCCTCACTGAAGAGTTTGCAACATTTTTCCACGTGCAGTGCTTAGATCCTCCACCAGAGGGCAGAATATATGGAACAGATTCAATTCAGCAGGCCTTTTGAGGAAAGTACTAAACCTCAGGCACCTCTCTGCAACATGGCAGATGTAGAGCTAGCATAAACGTAGAACTAAGAGTATCAAATGTGCTACCTTTTGCATAATAGGGTTTAAAATTTCAAAGAGTTTGTGGCTTTAAAACAATGTTGGTCACACACCAAAAAAACTTTACATTGTCCACATTACTTTAACTGCTGACCCCTGATTACAAAAGAAATCAGAAGAAAAAAAGAGATAATGGCAAACAGCCATGCTTTCCATGCTTCTGTTACTTGTTTTCTCAAATTAAAAATGCCCTTAAAAGTCAGAAAAACTTGCAAAACCTTCCCATCTTCAGCATTCATAACTGCCCTTTGCATTCCAGGCTGCTAACATGTTGGCCATTTCTGCATGTTGTCCCACAGCCATGCATGTACATAGGTGTTGTCCTGAATCCTCTGACAGCTTGAGATCATTCCCCAGCAGTGCTGGACCTTGTTCTAAAGGGGAGGACTGCAGGACAGAACCCATGGTGCCAAAATTTGCTGACCTGGGCTTGGGAACCAAATCAGCTCATGTCAGTGCTAAATCCTTCTGGAAGCAGAACTGACCAAGTTTTGAGGTTATTAGACAATGAAATGAAGATAAAATTTGAGATTCTAGGTTGGACGTTGTATAAAATCCCCGTAAATGATCAGGTTTTGCTTTAGAAATAGCACTGAGAGCTTTAACATCTGTGCAAATCCGTCCACCTTCTGCGGACTCCTTATTCTAACACACTCATTCGTCGATGGATTTCTCACATGCAGTTCGAGCAACTGTGATTGGAGACCCGGGGTACAGATGGGGGACCATCAGTAACATCATTACAGTTTAGCACACAGGCACAAAGATGGACAGCAATAAAGCACAGGCAGCAGCAGCTGAGCAAGGAGAGAGACAGAGGATTGTAAAGTCTAGAGACCATCGTTATGATTGTTGGTAATGAGAGGGGTCAAGCGGAGGTCAGCCCAATCCCAAACTTACTACATGGATAAATATTTGGAAACTTTGCTAGCAAATGATTTCATGCTTAAAATGACTAAGTTTCAGAAGGAGTTCCCCAAAAAAGGATGGATAAAACATTAAGACATCACATATGAAAAAAAAAAAACAATAAAAAGGGTTGAGAACAATAGGGAGCAAATAAGAGAGAGAAGGGAAAGGAGAGAAGACAAGATAGGGTACATACACTGAGGTTACTGCCACGGTGCTTCCCTTTCCTCCGCTGCTGTATGAGCACAAAGAAGACAAGCACACACACAGAGCCACAAATACACCAGAGGTATGATCACACACGGGGCAAGCGTAAAACCAAGGAGGATAAAGGAAGGAGGGAGAAGAAGAAGTAAAAAACATGGGATGTTAGTTGGAGGTTCAACCCAAAAAAAGATGGATAATGAAAAGAGCAAGAAGGGAAAGAGAAGGGACAGAGGAAGGTCGGATTAGACATAAAAGCCACAGAAAGACACATTTACCAAAGACACTGGGAGTGGTGTGCACCACATCAGAAACATAAAGACACACTCATATAATAACTAATATCCTTTTTACTAAACAGATGTTTATTTGACTGAAACTTGAAAGGGTCATTTTTTTTAGCACATCTGACTTTTGTATATCTGCCCAATTGCATTTCTACTGAGTAAAGAAACATGTTGTTTCAAGAACGCATCACAGCTTTTACGTATTTGATGCTGTAGCGAAATCTCCAGCAAGGCCAGGCGGCTATGAATTCATCTGTCATGTTCTTCCATTATGCAGAATAAACTCTGTACATGTATGTGTTGATGATAAAATAAACATAGCCCTAACCCAACAGTAACATTTCATGAGCTGGTGCTGCAATAAGCAAATGCTCAATCTGCTTTGTCTCAATAAGGTCAGTGAACTCGTGGTAGGTTTTTTGTATCATAGTCATTGCTACACTTGTGTTTCTTACCCTGTCTTGTCAGAGCTGCAGATCAGTGGTATTTTCCTTTGTGTTCTTGACATTTATACCACATAAATAAGATGTTGCTATTGATGCCACGAGGTTACTCTAGTCTACATATTGCATTGTTGGAATTTGCATGGTTTTGTGATGGTACAAGCATCTACACAGTGTTTCTCTGTACTGGTTTTGTTCACTTCTGCTGGTTTTACAGACGTTTTTGGTGTTGATCCTTTTTATTTAATGTTCTGTACAGAATGCATAACAACTTCAACTGAGGATAACCGAGAGTCACTAAGCTCCCATCCTTCCCAGAAAGAGTCTTCAACATACACTACATGGACAAAAGCATTTGGCCAGACGTACACCAACAGGGACTGTGTGAGATTGTATTTACATATACATACTTCAATATGGAGGGTGCCTCACTTTGTAGCAATACCAACTTCCATTATGCTTAGAAGGCTTTCCATAAGAAATCTGTGTCCTTATTCAGTGGAGCACTTAAAGGCATAATATTTAGAGTTTTCAATATTATGCTTTTTAGAAATAACGTAATACCATAATTAGAGAGCCAACCAACAGGATGTTTGCCATAATTCCATATGTGATTTATTTTCATTTAAAAAAGTTATTGATCCTTTTTTAAATTTTTTGATGGTATGGTGAACTTGTAGTACTTTATTTCCACCACTACAGTGAGTATAAGCTTCTGATTTGCTGCTCAAGGCTCATTGAAGAACATTGAGCCTCTTGAACGCTGACGCTCTGTGTGACGGAGTGAGGACTAATACTCGTTTCTGCCACCTTGTGGTGGTCAGTGGAAGTGACGGGGTTGTGATTTTGCTCATTACTGTCACCTGGTGTGTGAAATAAAAGCCATTTTTTCGAAATAGTATACCTTTAATACAATTATATTGGCCAAGAAGGACTGGCTTAAAATCCCCATTTCAGTTTATCTCAGAGGTGCTGAAGCCTTAATGAAGTCTTAAAGTTAACAAGAATGCACCTTGAACTCCACGTGTATGCCATACAAGTCACAAGACCAGGTGTTTTAGAAAACGAATTTACGTCCGTCACGTTTAGGTCGACATTTCTAGACACGCATTCATACATTGCAAAACACAGAAACAGCAGACAGGTGAGTGACAGGACCGTTATGAGACTCAGAGGTCACAGAAAACACTGACATCACAGTTTATGCACAAGCATGTCTGAAACAACCTATATCATGCTTGTTCCAGAACAAACTAAAAGATATAAAAAAAGCCCTGGAAATGAAAAAGGTTCAGTACAGGAAAAACCTTCATCTGGAAGGAAGAAACAGTTTAGTAAAAATACTAACACATTTTGGAAAAAAGAAGAGAAAATAAAAGATTGTGGGGGCAGAAAACTCTGTGCGTGTATGTGTGTGTTTATAAAGGTTTGTGACAACCAGAGCACTCACCGAGATGTGAAACAATTAAACAATGGATGACAGAGTGTGATGGAAAACAAGACAGTCACATTTTTAAACCTTCATGCAAGTGAGAGGATGATCGATCTGAACAACAAGAAAGAAAGAAAAACATAACAAAGAGTCTAAATTTGCTTTGCAGGCTCCAATCCTAGCTTGGAGGCAGCGGTTGGCAAAACATATCCATGTTTTAGCCGCAGATATAGTCATGATTGGATGAGATTGCCATGACAGGTGGTCACATTTACTGGTTTGTTTTTGACTGTAGACATGAATGTAGAATGTGAACCAGTAATTGCAGGAATTTGTGCATTTCTGCCTTTAACTCGCTTCAAATTTTCTGCAATCTCAAACCAAGTAACCGCAGCAGCAAATCAGACCGCTTCCAAATGCAACAACACCAGACAAAAGGAGACGGGTAACAGACATCCAGGGTGGGGGGGGGAGATACAAAGACACTGGAGAGGTGAGAATGCTGCTCACTTGGTTGTCGCCTGGGAGGCGGGGCATGGAAGCGGCCCTGCCGTGGCCTTCCATTGGTGGAAAGTGCTCGGTATCCGAGTTACCATCCTGCCCCATATCCTTCATCTCTACCGTCTGCAAACAGAGCAGGAGAGCAGGAGATGGTGTGACTGGCTGCCATGAACACTAACAGAGATGAAGGGGGCATGAGGTAAAGTCTGTCATCAGGAGGAAAGAAGACAAGCGAAGGTCTCAGAGAGACCGATGATGTGGGGAAACTCTCTAGCATGTACATGCTAACTGACTGCTTGAAAGTATTTAAATGTTGCTTTAGTTTTAAATTATTCAATGAATCATTAAAATACAAGATTTTTAAATAGAATCACTTTACAGTAAAACTACTCTTAGAAATGATTAATAAATAGTTAATCAGCCAATTTAGTTTAACATTTTACAAACTAGTATTAAGCGGTTTTGTGCATTAAAACAAAAAAGTTTTGCTGTTTCTAGCCAAATAGTCGGCTGCAAACTAAGTTGTGTATTTTTAAATACTTTATAAGGTGTTTTTAAACAATTTAAAAACTATTTGTTAAGTCTTCGTACATCCTTTATAAAGGATTTTAGCAGGAACATATTTCAAGTAAAATCTGAATGATGTTCACTATCATCAGATGCGCTGCAGCTAAATGCTAAAGGTGAGAGATTCTTTACTGCTGAAGGAAATTTATGTCACTCAAAGACATTTAAATAATAAATTTGAGGAGAAGACCACGTGCAGTACAAGAGTCCACACAGCTGATTAGATGTCAACGCTGATCCGGTTTAATGTATCAAAGTTTTCCAGTAGTCGATGCCGAGCTTTAGAAATATGGGTAATGTTTGGTTTTTAGCATATAAGCCAAAAAGTTGAATGTTCATGCAAATTAAAGTCAAGTATAGAAAATTTTTAATTAATAAAACAGTTATTGTCTGTGATTTATTTATTATTTAACGGTAGCCATCAGAACTCTTATTAACCAGTACTAATGACTAACTGTTTATCAAGGGGTTATTATATAATTTGAGTTATTTTATTTTCACACTAAAATTTATTGTTTTATTTTGCTAAAGATTCAGATACAGAAGGTTTGAAAAATAAATAAGCTTTCATTACTTTGCAGGGTTAATGCAACATTATCCTTTGCAAAGTTAACATGATATTCTAATTAAAATCCTTCAGGATCTGCAGCTGGTGGATTAAAAGAAACCACGCTGCCTTGACAATGTAGCTCTAAAGAACCTAATATTATATGTAATAACATTTTTCCTATGTGCATTTTAATCTGTTTAATCTGATCAGCAATGGCCAAACAGTTATTTTGTTTAATTGGTCTAATTATTTGGTAGACCTATTAAAAATTAGTTGAAAAAAACATGTTAAAAATTGTATATATGTGATTACATATGCACTTATAATAAAACAGTATAGATTAGTGAGTGTTTTGTGTAATTAGGGACAAACATTTTGTTTTGTTATACAGGTTGGTTGATTCAAACTATGTGTTTTAACATATATTTTTATTATTTATGTATTTTTCTTTTGTCTGTTTCCTGTATTGTTTATTTACTTTGTATTTCATACATAATTGTTCAAAATAAATGAAAAAGTTTGAAAGAAAGAAAGTAATTACTTGTCTGACTTATCAATCGTTCTACTTCTACTTTAGAGTGACGCGATAATGAAACATCTCACACATCAAATAAGACTAAAGCAACAGAGTCAGCCATTTTGAAGAGTGTTTCTGAGTACAAGTTAAAGATAATTCCTATTAACTATTCTAAAAGTTTAGGAAACTCTAATCATCAAAATATTCCTCAGGAAAAATGAGCTTTCACAGACAAATCCAGTGTTAATTTATTATTTTCAAATTTGCAAAATTGAGTTTGGAGAATTGAATCTAACAGAGTTGGTCTCATCTGTCTAACAGAGATGTCAGATTAAAACTTTTAGAGCTCTAATGATTGAGATGTTGAGGCTACGTAAGGACAGTCTGATACAAAGACCAGTCAGACTAGAGATAGGAAGACGTGGATGTGAGTCTGTTTGTAGGTAGCCAAGTGTAAAAGTGTGATTCAGGAAGGAAAGATAAATAAAAGAAAGAATCAGCTTTTACAGGTGAGACAATTCATGTAAATCTAACAGAATGTGTGTGTTATAGAAATAAGGTGATGACAGGAATAACCCTCTGCTTCAGACAACAAGACATTTGGGATGATGCCTCCGTTTCATTCTGGGTGGTTAAACCAACTGGACTGAAAAGTAGAAGACAAACATGAAACAAAGTACGAGTCAAAGTGAAAATATTTCTACTTTGAGCTCATTTAACTTATTTATTCGTCCTTTAGTGAGCGAACGTGTTGCAGCTGTACAGAGAAACGAATGTAAGTTCAGTTGTTCTTCAGGAGTTTGATCCTGTGCACGTGTTCCTGAGTCGTCTACCTGTGAGTTGGTCATGCTTCCGAGTCCTTCCTCAGAGTGTCCGTCTGGACTCCAGCTGCCAACCATCTGAGACATCTCCTTAGCACGAGCCGTCACCCATGACTGGCTTTCTGGGATCCCGCCCTCCACGGGTCTGTGACAAACGTACATTGAAATCATCACCATCCTGATTTGATTGGCTGTAAATAAATCACACTGCGTAACATTGAACATTAAACTCACAGGCTGTTGCCCATATCTGTTGCCTGGGGTGGAGGCAGGGCATTAGGAAGACCTGGACCCCCATCCTGAGACGGGGTAGGTGGTTCCACGCGCTGAAACAGTAATGGCGTTCGATTCTGTTTGAGATATACAACATGGCCGTCGCCAACTATCAGGCAGACTGACAGGGAAATGCAGGGAAAAGGAGCAGAGCAGGAAAAACAAAGGAGGGTTTTGTCTAAAGCGAAGCCAGGCAGATAAAAGTCAAAGAACAGAAATAACAGGAGGAAGTAACGTTTTAGCAAGTGATGTCCTCGAGCTGGACGACAGGAGAGAAGATGGACCTCAAGTTTAACTAAAAAGGTGAAATTCATCCAATGAAATCAGAATATCTAGAGATCATCTTGGGTTTTCTCTGATGATTATCTCTCATAGGAGGATGAATTTGAACAGAAATGGAAACACAATAGAAAAACGTATCAGATACAAAATGTTTCCAGAGTAATGGAAGTACAAATGTAAGTAATGAACAGGGCAGCGACAAAATGAGATCCATTGATGGAACGATTGAATGAAAAGTATCACATAAATTCTTATTCTCATTTATAAGTTAACTATCTCCTGATGCCCGGGTTGCAATGAGACTTGGACTCAGAGAACTGCAGGGCTCACTGATCACATTATAAAGCGAACTTCTCTGTGTTGATGGAAGGATGCCAGATGGACTAGCGAGCCAGATAAACTGTGATATAGATGGACTTAAGTTCCAAAGAAAAGGCAAGAAAACCTAAAGAATCCATCTTGTTGTCATTGGCAGGAACTACTAAAGAAGATGGAACGGGACTGACTTAAAACCACATTCACACAGTCACAGTTTCAAAAACATCGTCTAAATTATTAGTTTGGTACAACATCATCCAAAAAACATGAAGCTCCCTTTGAATTATTGGAACTCTGTTTTAAAATAATCTGCTCCTTTGAGACAGTGAGACTCAACACAGATGTACTCACTGTTTTAACTCTTCTCTGATACTGTAGTCACAAAATAGAATTACATGTAAGTAAATTAAAAGACGTTTGACGTGAAGATGAAGCAATGTCTGTGTTGTGGAGGTGATGAAAGAACTTGGAGACAAGGAAGAATGATCGGGGACATTAGAGAAAAGAGGATAAATCTGGGGACGTCTTCATTGGCAAACCAACACGTGCAAAGAACATGAGCAGCAGGCAAATATGTGAAAGCATATACCTGAGAAAAACTCCAATAGACACCTTATTATATTACCAAACAGTTTCAAAAACGTATACAACACATAGAATCATCTTTATATAGAGGAGGGTTATGTGTCGTTCCTTCTTTAACAAGTCAGTAGTAAGTTAAAGTCATAGTTCTGATCTTCTGAACTGGGGTTCTGATGAAAAGTTATGTGCTAATTGTTTCTTACTAGTTATCAGTTTGAACCACTATGAAGAGAAATTACATATTAATTCTGACCGGATTGACCAGCTAACGGTAAATCCAAGCAAGGACAAAGTTGATTGACATTTTAAAATAACTGCAATCTCAAAAATATCAGTCAGTCGGTCTATACCCACTCATTCCTGTTCAGGGTCACGGGTCTCCAGCGGTCATTGAGTGAGAGGCGGGGTTACTCCTGGACAGGATCTTAAAAATATCATAGTTCTAAATACAAACTCGGTTTTATAAACCTTTAAATTGCTGTTAATTTCACATTAAATTGTTATTTACATTTAATTCTGGGTCTTTTTTTCCAGCATGCAGCTAGCTTTAGCCTTTCCAAAGCAGCCACGGGCACTTCCTAATATTACCAAATATGTGATATGAAATGAACTGCAATGTAAAGGTTTAAAAACTTACCAGGAACTGCTTTATAATTGGATTTTTCTTATTATATCTGTTATATCTTATTATCCGCCTTGGCCTTGGCTAGCAGTTAGCTTGTCAGTTCTATCAGAACCAACCCCGTCATCAGAAGATCTAAACCATATCTTTAAGGGTTAGGAAGGGAATTATAATGCAGTGCAAACAGTCCGAGGTCACAGGCACAACTGGGGGAAGTTTAGCAGATGCAGATCCGTTACAGCCAGTCGATATTTGAAGGAAAGCCATTGTGGGGATTCATGATGTTCAGGTAAGAGAACCTTCAGAGCTGTGACAACACTTCAGTCTAAAAATCAATTTAACCTCCTACATTGTTCATTTTACAGTTATAATGTCAAACATTTAGTGTAGAAGAGCTCCAACTGACTTTATGCTCTGTGTAAGCTTTTCTTCCATAATGCCAACACCAAAAATCCCTGTAAAAAAATTTGGGCCACAAGATGGCAGCACTTGTATTTATACTTCAAAAGGCTGCCATTTGATTTTAAAATCACTCTTCATGTTGTTTAGGGAGTTTAATCAGATTGTAAAAGAGGCTGTCACAGCCCGAGCTGGTAGAAATTAATCTACAGACCTGTGGCCTTTATATTTCAGCAACGTCAGTCTGCCCTTTAATTCAAGGGGTCACGGGCAGGGCATTACTTTACTGCAGTACCTGCTCATCACGGAGAGCCTGCGATCGTTTGATCTTGCTCTGCCGGTAGTACTCCATGATCATCATGGCAGCATAGATCTTCCCCACCGTCAGGTCCGTCGCTGCTGAGAGAATGACAAGTTACCCTGCAGGATTAGACACTTTGGGATGGACCCTGAGCGCGAGGGATGCTAGAAAAGTGTAAGGCATGCACACAAAAGTTTCACTTTCACAAACACAAAGATGTAGCCAATATAGTCTTTTCACTGACAGATGCATTCAAACAACATAATTATAATGACTGTAATCCAGTCTCTGACATGTTTTTACACTTTCTTTTTTAATATATCAGTGCTTCATGCCATCAACTTACAAGCATTATGGTAAACTATGAGTCTTGTGCAATTGTTCTCAAGTATATTTAATATTTAAAAACTGCCCTTTAGTGAAAAGACTTCTATAGAGTTCTTCTATAGTACGACACCCTTTGATTTTAGGCAGTGATTAGTCGTGTCCTCTGGAATTGAAGGAAAGATCAGTTTCTAACATGTAGTCTTTTCATGTTCTTTATTAAATGGAGGTGTGTGTCAGGGGCCGTGCCAGTTGATTCAGAGGGTGCAGCAGCGACAGAGAGAGAGGGAGACTGGCTGAGAGAAGCAGACCTCAGGTGGTGTGAAGTGAGTCACTGTTGTCCAAGCACCGGTAGGCGCCAGGTGTTGCAACCAAGCCGCAAGCCAGTGTCTTTAAAACTTACCTTTGTGTGGTGTAACCAGCAAATCCAAAGCTTTCTGTGAGAGGTTGGGCCAGATTGCCATCATCTCTTTCCTCAGCTCTGCGTCCATCTGGTGCTTGTCAATACCACCTAGGGATGGATATTCATAACAAAACCCGGGGTATGCAGCACACATGCAGGTACATTCACAGACGCATGGACGTCACCATACAAAGACATGGCCACAAGTAAACACACACACAACATTATGGTTTAAATAATGTATCCAAACACAAAGAAACACACATCATTCATACCGAGTAAGACATACAAACATGGAAACAGACAAGAAAAAAGAGTGTTACTGGTGATAGTATAACAAATATCATCAGTTCAGTCTGTAAGGACTCTTTCACACAGGACGTTGACCCCTCTACAACATAAAGAATCCACCAGTTGGTCTTTGCAGGGTCTTGACCACGTCTTCAGGAGTGCACAACAAATGCAGTGGCCCCCCCACCCCATTCTGCATGGTAGAGTGTGTAAGGTCCACAAGGGTTTTGAGCAGACACAGAACTTCTGTAGAGAGTTGGTACTGGTTTACCATCATGTTGGCAGCATGGAGCCTGGATACAGAGACTTGCTATCTGATGATTTAACCAGGACTGGCCACACTGGCAACATCATGCAACCATGGCATGATCCTTTAACACGCAACTGCACCTTAAAATGGTCTAAGAGAGTCATGCTATGCTGAGAGCTTAGGTATGGTAAGATCATGGGTGTACATAGTACATTCCCTTAAGTTGTGTAGGTTTCACAGAACATAATGAGGTCATCCTGTGTGAAGGAATCTAAGTGAAAGCACCTTGGACCTTCAAGAATGATCTAACCTCAAGGGCATCAAGGGCCACTATCCTGCATGTTTAGATGTTTCCCTCAACAAGTTCTTCAGAAGTCTGTTAATAACCCATTCATCTGAATCAGGTGTGTAGAAGCAGGGAAACATCTACAAGATACAGGATAGTGGCCCTCAGGGTCTGGAGTTGCCCGTCCCCATCCTAGCCTCACACGAATAAGCTATGCATAGTACAAACAATATCTTATCTACAGAAAGCACG
The DNA here is from genome assembly GCA_006937955.1 of Pachypanchax playfairii. Lineage (NCBI taxonomy): Eukaryota > Metazoa > Chordata > Actinopteri > Cyprinodontiformes > Aplocheilidae > Pachypanchax > Pachypanchax playfairii. The sequence continues at coordinate 1,369,101 of SSNP01000125.1, read as the reverse complement.
TTGCACATGAGCTGTAGGGGAATAAATATTGTAAGAACCTAGAGATTTTTAAAAAGCAGACTGCAATAAGAGGAAAAAGACAAGAAAGCATATGATTATAACCAGACCAAAGAAAGAGGAGACATTTAAAACCTTCTGTACCCTTGGCGATCTTGATATCCAGCGCTGTGCGGATCAAAGCCATGAGAGTGGAGTTAAAGTGGACCGTGTTGTCATCGGCTACAGGCAGATCCATACGTAGTAGTCTCTGTGAGAGAGCCAGTCAGGGTGAGCAGTGAGAAAGTTGGGAAATATGTGGAGTGTTTGTGGAACCTCCAGGTGACAAAGGGAAGGGGTTGGTGCCAGGTTTGTGGCAGGGAAAGGGGAAATGGGAGAGGGGAAGGGTCTGAGATTGAAGGAACAGTATAGTACATCTATAGCAGGCCCTGAGTTTGCCCGTTTGGCTTTAATACCTCAGATTTATCCCAATTATTGGATATCTCATTCAGTTTTGTAATTCAAAAGAACCTGTGAGTCCCAAAGAGTTCAGTGGAGACTTTTGTTCTGCGTTTTGTGACGGTTAATTTAAACCTGATTACTGAAATCTATGAAAGCTCACAGGTTGGTTTAACACTTCAGACAGTTCAGCTTTTTCCAAGTGAGAATTTCTAGAAATATTATGAACAATAATATCTTAACTGTAGTAAATAACTCTTCGAATGACCTCTCTTTGGAAAAACAGGCCGTCATTCTGACAAGATTAATGAGCTAATGACAAGTTGTAGAGAGGCGCAGCCCAAAGTGTAATGCTGCTTTTAAAAACTCTAAATTTCCATCTATACAATCATTATATATACCCATTCGATTTTGTTCAGGGTGATGTCTGTCTCTGCCGTGGATGAGAGATAAGACAGTCTGAACTGGTCATCAGAGGGGCACTTAGTGACCTAGAACTACAAACTTAAACCTGCATTACACGGCTATTCCAGAGAAGATTTCAGATTTTTGCCTGAGGCACTACAGCTAGCTGCTGCAGTGGGTATTTTCATTAGTAAACATACATAGAATTCTATGTAAAAAGCTGCATAAAGTCAGATTAAGGATGATGTAAAGGTTTACAAAACTGCAATGAAATTCTTGATTAGGTATTAAAAGTGCACACGTCTGCCGCTGGCTTGCCAGTTAACTTTCAGCAATCTTAGACAGCAAAAGTTAAGATATTGTTCATAATTTTTCAACAGAAACAGATTTTCTAATACTGAATTATTGCGTTAATTGTTTAATCAATAGAACAGCAAGACAGGCTGAGCAGCACCTGCTATTACAAGAGGTTTGGAGGTTCACGTTAAAACAACAGAGACCAGATGATAAACCAATAAACCAAAACCAAACTGAAGGGGTCTTCTAAGACAGGAAAACATTTTAAGGGTATATTTATTTTTGTTTTATTGGTTTGATCCATTGTAGGTCCTGTTGACAAGTGGTAGAACAAGACGACACATAGAAGCACACCAACTCACGGCATGATGCTGGCACGTGTTTGGCAACAGGAGACGACAAGCAGAATCGGCGAACACCCCTCGCATGCAGTGTATCATGCACCCCCATCCCTCCACCCCCCTCCCAGACATATTCTGATTTATCCATCCTTCCCCAAGTCCTTCTTGCATATTCTATCCCCATGCAGTATGCAGTGCACACACGAAATGTCTCACAGGACGAGCAGCTGTACACAGAAAGTACTCTCTGTTGGCGACACTGAAATGAGTTTGTGAGTTGTTTTATTGTGGTTATTATTGTAAGCTGTAGGAAGCTCTGATGTGGCTACTCTGAAATGGTGGAGCAATTTGATGCATTGCTAGTTTTCTGAGGTCTAATGTTTAAAAAAATGGGTAAAGTTTTGGAGGGTTAATAGGTGAGAGAGAGCAGTGTTTTGTGAAAATAGAAAAAGAAAGAAGGTGTTATTTGGTGCTTTAGGCACATATAACCAGAAGATATGCAAGAAATAGGGAGTGAACAAAGACTCATTCTACAAAAAAAAGAAAATAATACAAAGTGAAATGGAAGGCTTAAGAGAGAGAGAGATGACAGAAAAAAGAAAAATCAATACTCTGTGAGTCGGAGCATGTAAATAGAAGAAGTAACCAAAAGAATAGATAAACAAAGAAAAATATTGCAAAAGAAAATGGGAAGCAAAAGAAACATCTCTATTCTTAGCTGTCTGTATAAAAGCGGTCCTGCCTGAAGACTCCGCTGTCTCTCTTCAGAACAGAGAAGATCTAGAGCCAAAAGCAGCAGAGCTATAGGTCATTGTTCTGTGGACCGGAGGGAAAAGTAGGGTCAGGGTTTTTTTCTTTGGAAGGGGGGGGGGTCATATACACCCTGGAATGTTCTTCCAGTAATAAGAATCAAGGGGACACAGTATTGTGTTAATCCATGCATGAAAAGCATGTTAAGTGTCTGGAAAAAGGAAGTTTACTTTTGTCTTAGTGTCAGGAAGGAGGCTTTAAAGTCTGAAATTGGGATAAAACTAAAAGGGAAAGTAAAGAGGGAACATCAGAATGGATACGGTGAGGGTTTGGTACAAATATTACAGCGTTGTTAAAGTGGGGAAAAGATAAGGAGGGAATTTAAAGATCTAGTTTAGATCTTTTGAATTAGAAGTAATCAGTATCTTCCCCGTTGTTGATCGCTCTTTGAGAAACAGTAAAAGTCTGTAAGGTCTGGTCAGAAACGTTCAAGCAAGAACACGAGCAAAGTAGATTAATGCCATTTTTATTTTCAGATAATTGGTGAATTTTTTTATCACAGTTAATTTTGCGCTACACAGTTTTCCATGTAAGATTTCATTGTTATTTACAAGCACAACAAGTGGCAGCTGCATCCAACCATGTAGCTTCTCTGTCGCACTTTACTGCAGGAATACTATATTTCTAACCATAAAATGTCAAACTGACATCAATGTCTCTATTAGCATTCATATGTTCTGCTATAACATTTTTGAGACTAGAGTCATTTTAAAATGGCAGAGATCCACTTTGTTCTTTGTCTGTTCTGAGTAGCTTTTAGCTCATCAACAACTCTGATCTTTTCATTTAATTTCAGTTCAGTTCATGGGAACAATATTTTATTAACCTTTATACGTTACTGAAGGAAATTCCCCAGGTTGCACCAGAGGCGCTACAGCTAGGACATCCTTGCAGATTAGCTTTGCAAATAACCGGAAAGTTTGATGTAAATAAAATTGTAATGCAAAATTAATGCTTTGCAGAAGTTTATAAAGAAGCATCATTTAATCTTTTCTGAAATATTTGACACTGAAACTGTTTCAAGATGGCAGCAATTCCCTTTAATCTTAGCCCAGCTAGCACTAGCCATTAGCTCGTCATTCTTGGTCAGACGTAAGTCCCTTAATGTTGAAAGAGCTTCTTATAACAGGTGAGATACAGATGAAAATCTTTCCACTTCAACAGATCCGAACTATTGCTTTAAAAACAGTAACTGAGATACTAATAAACTTTTATTATTTCATTAGCTCATCATTTTAGACATTCCCAAATATGAAATAATTATCTTTAATTCTGCTTGTGACAAATATGCTGGTATAAGACTTATACTTTATTAACTCGTTTATGTTTAGGCTTCATCTGAGATGCTACAGTAAGTAGAGAGACATTTCTGTAATATTTGCCCCAGTTGTGCTGGAGAAATAGGAGGAGGGCAGGGATGGGATGGGATGGGGGGGTTGGGGCTGTGTAGATAAAGCAATGGTTGGGAATGAAATGGTCCCTCATGCCTACAGGCTGTTTGGCTGGCTGCCCCCCCGAGGCTCACAGTGATCCGCCAATGATTTCTCATGAGAGCTGATCACAAGAGTTGTAATGGGAACATATGTTTACATAAATGTAATTACTCCACTGTATGTATTTAGAAATACTAAATTGGGAAAGTCTTTGTGTCTGTGTGGCGTTTGACAGACATGGATCTGTGCAGAAGGGAAGAAAGGTGGTGGTGGTGGTCATCGGGCGTGCAGAAGGCAGGTGAGGAAGTGCTGTGTGTGTGGGGAACAGCGGAGCAGCTATATGCAGAGATGAAGGGGGCTGGAAACAGAATAGAACTGCATTGACGACAGAACCAAAGGACAAAAAGAAGATTGGACTTGCAGATAGGAAAGGCTGCTCGGGGGCTTAGATTTGCTACATGAAGGGTGACAGAAAAAGAACTGCTTCTGTATGGCAACCAAAGGCTCTCTGAGGGGAAACACATCACTGACACAAGCCCTTCTGCTCTCTCTACCATGAGAAATAACAGAAATATCTATGTGTAGGTTGATGTGACCTCATTTTCGGAGTTTTTATGTGTGCTTGCATGTGTGTTTGTGAGTCTGCCTCATCCACAGCAAGGAACGAATCAGAGGACATAAGTCTGGTGGACCTTCCAAGCCCTGTTGCACATGCATCTGCTGCATAAGAGTGTGTTTGTTTAACAGTGAATTGCAACAATCTGTTATCATTCCTCCATTAACAGAATATAGATCCTCATTATCCTGATGTGTCCAGCTTCTACTTGATCATGAGCTTGTATAATCCAGTGCAAACGAGCTGAGAAGGTCCCTCCTCTTCGTCCCCTCCTGTGGATCCACAACCCCGCCCTCGTGAACCCTTCAACCTAACTGTCCTGCTTTCTCCAGCAACCAAATCCACACCATCACACAAGGCCACAACACCGACCAGCCCCACCCCAACTTTCCACGAAAAAGAAACAGAAACAGAACCAAAGAAACAATGACACTAAAGTTTACACCACGTTGAGCGCTTCAGTCCCTGCTCCCCCCCACCTCTCCACCCAGATCCCCACGACACCCATAGAAGGCTTAGATAAAGATGGGGGCCTTTCTGACCTTGTAGGCCACCCGTGCTGGACACCTCTTCCCGAGGCCCAGTGGAGGACTCATGTGCCTCAGCATGTCATACATATCCCTGCAACTGATCCTGCCACTGCATCATCAGCCACCACCCCATTATCAAAATAAAACAACAAAAAAGAGAGGTAGAGAGTTGTTAAAGAGAAGAGTTGGAAATAGGAAATGGGATATTAGAAGGACACAGGAAAACCAAAGAGTGATAAAATAAAAATAAACATAAGCAGGAAGACAATGTTATCGGGTTGATTAGGAAACTCTTTGCGGGTGGGGCTTTTCTCTGAGTTAAAATATTCTTTTTCACCTTTTCATTACAGAAAAGAGGGAGACAAGAAGAAAAAAGCTCAAATTTCTTTAGATCTTTGCAAGTAAATGTACAGAATGCAAAAGTTTGGTTTTTGGTCCAAAATTCAGTCACAGTTAAACACCAGCAAAAAATTAGGCTAAAGATGAACAAATTTCACGAGGCGTTAAATTAACCTTGAATCCGGTGCGTTGGGGCAGAGAGGACTGGAGTTGGTGACCGCTCTTTTATTTCCTGCTCATTTTATGGTACGTTTAGGTCGGTGTTAACGTTTAGGAAAAAAATGAACTGCGTTCGGTGCTCTTTAAGTGTCGATGCAGCCATGACATAAAAATTAAGCCAGTATATGGATGCAAGGTCTCCACTGACAGAACGTTACAGGTCTAACCAAAACTCATCAAGGTAGTTTATCACTGTGGTGTCAGTGTGTCTGTGAGACCTGAAGGGCGTGGCTTGAATGGAGAGAATTAGAAGCAGTTCTGGTGATCTTGTGTCTCAGCTATAACCCAATCATGGCACAGTTTCACATTAGCTTTGCGTGATCTTTTCGTGCGTAGGTCTGAGAGAATCGTGCCACATCACGATCCGGGTGTAATGCTTCTAAATATGTGTACGAATTTTTGCGGGAACTGGCTACCAACACGGCGAGGGCACAGCAGAGTCTTGGAGACACAGAAACTGTGAAGCAGATTGTTTAAAAAATCAAGACAAAAAAAAAAAAAAAGAGGAAAAACAAGATTCACGTTTAAGATGTGTCTTCAACTTATCTTCAATAGGATTTTTGCCTTTTGAAGATCATAGTATTAGAATTTTTGACCGGATGAACCCAAACTTCTGCATATTCTGTGTGTATTCAGCTTGTTTGTTAGATTGTGTGTGTGTGTGTTTTCATAGAAGAGCAGGGCGGAGCTTGACAGCAGGCAGCAAGCTGCACCTGCTCGATGTGAAAGGGGAAGGGAAAGGGGTGTCAATGCAGTTTCTGTCTTCCCCCAACCTCCCCAAAAACCAAGAACAATGCAACACTACAGTGGGCAACCGTAGCTTGCTACATTAAAGCCATGGCTCCACAGCGGGCAAAAAATGGAAAGAAAAAGAAAAAAAAAATCCAAAACAAAGAATCCATTTTACAATGTGGCAAAACATCTTAACATGTTCTTAGTCTGTGCATTTCACATGCTTCTCTGGGTGTCTGCATTGTCCTGCACATTCTCTCAGCAGTCCAGAATGCAAAGTAGATAATGGTGGAAAAGAAGTCGTAGGTTGAAATGAAAAAAGTAAAGAACTAAAGAAAAACAAAAAACAAAGCAGCATTCACTCCATTCCTGGATGCTGTAGCTAGCAAGTGTGGTTGAGAGGTTTCATTTGAATTGGAGTCAAACCTTGCAGGCCACCCTATGAGGGCATTTCTTGCCTAAGCCAAGAGGCGGGTCGATAACTCGTAATAAACTGTACATGTCCTTATAATGTATTCGCCCGCTGCAAGAAGAATACAGGGGGTTAAACACACACAAACAGGAAGAAACAAAAACAAAACAAAAAAAAGAAAGAAAAATTTAGAAAGAAAAAAAATGGACAGTGGGTGCAGGAGCACAAGAAGAACACAATATCTAAAAATACTGTACAAAAATGGTAAAAATGACTCAAGACACATTTGAAATCACATGTTTTAAACATTTTAACCACATGGCTCATTCAGTTAAAAAGGTTCTTAAATTTGTTTCCTAAATCCTTTTTTTGTTGCTCTACTTCTTCTTGATGCCAGTTTCTTTTTCTAAACTGTATTTATTTAACTCAAGAGTCATTGTGTGTTTAAACAATCTAATTTAAAAAACGCACACAGACTAAGAAAGCATGTGATTAGTAATTACTTAATAGCTGCTTGTGATGTGCAGATTCCAGCCCTCTTAAATATATGTTTGGTGTTAGTTGTGTGTTTCTGGTTCTTTTTGTGTTTCTATTCACATTTGTTCAAGGAATCTGTCTTTTTTACAGTCCTGAAGAACAAGGTTAATGATTAAAAACTCTAAATTTTTGACAAATTTAATAAATAGGAAAAAATTTAATAAATAAGGTCTATACAGAAATCAGTATCTTATTAGTTAGTTTAAGTACTAATCAGTTTCTAGTTGTATTCTACAGTGTTAAAAAGATTAAAACCACTATTTCTGCATTATAGTTTTTCTTATGTTTTAAATCCCCATTACCTGTAGCAGAGAGCTGTCAAAAATAATAATAAAAAAGACCACATCAGGTTTTTGTTGATTTTTCCAGTGACAAGTAACATGGTCTGTCATGACTTGTTTACCAGAAGGGCAACAGCTCTCACTATAATGAAAAGAAATCTTAAATATGCCCCTAAAACACTTATGTTTCACTTTTATTAAGATGCACATATGAAAAAGCACTTGTTATTTAATTTCATAAAAAGCCGTAAAAATTACAGAGGATATTTACAGTTTCTGCAAATTTGCTTTGATTTCCACAAACAATTATTATCAATCAGGTTCTAAGGAAAAATCCACAAAAAACTTACCCCATTAACCTGGAACCACAATTTTGCAGGTATCATCTGTATGACTAATAAACACCCAGCTGTTAAAGCCAGAGAGACTAACAACCCCGCTAATTAGCATGCTAACGTTAGCTTGTCAGGCTACAAAGAATGGAGCAAACAACAGAACTAATATTCTGAATTAAAAGCCTGTTTAGAACTAAAGATAAATGTATCTGATGGTTATTGTATATTTTTGTTCAGACCTTTAGGACATAGATTTCAGGTTCTCTGGTGATTCATCTGACACTGATTTGACATGGAATCTCCTTAATTGTGATAAAAAAACATGTTCTATCTTGATGTTAAACATCAATGTATAAAATGTTGGTCTATGTTGGTTGTAAACAGTTGCTTGTATTTTTTCACTCTCCTTATCAAAAACTTATAAATAAATCATTTCTTTCCTGCTAAATATTTGACAGTTTTCCTTAATTTGCCATCCTCTTGCTTCAAAAAAAATATTGCAGTCATCTAAAGACAACATTATGAGGGCAACACAGAGGTTCTGGAATACAGATACCATAAATTCCATATCTAGAGTAGATATGGACATTAAAGGGAAGTTTTTTATGGAGTTGCCACAGTAAACTTTTGGCAGTATATTGATTCCAGAGGAGGGAGAAGGTGTAGGAGCAGGTAAAGGATGTTTTAGGACGGCTTACAGTGGAAGGAGAAGAAGAACAGACTGGTTGTACGGTATCACATAACCCACTGGGTTATGCTCTGATCCGCCACAACCCACTTGCAGCTATTTGGCTGAAGTTTTACTTCATTTAAATGAGCTAAAATTAGGTTTAAAAAGTGTGAGATAAATATTTTGTGTAGATGTGCACGAATAATGACTGAACAACTTTGAAGTGGCTGTTGTTACTGCTTAGGTTTCTATGTGAAGGATCTGAATTTAAGGTTGTAAAAAAAATGTCTTTATAATCCTGTTTTTACTACATGTGCAAACCAAATAAATCATTCTTCTAAATATGAATCCAAACTTTTCTGTTTATTTTGGTATGTGTATATATTTGCAGCTGAGTGTTTGGACATCAGCACTCACCAGGCAGCAGGATCATACTCGGCCCATATCCTTACATACTCATCCAGGTGATGAGGTCCCAAAATAGACGAATCTCTAGTCAGGTACTCAAAGTTGTCCATGATGACGGCTACGAACAGATTCAGCATCTACATGCATAAAACACACAGACAAGTTACAAATCTACTCTATTTTGGGGGTTTAGATGTTTTGATTTTAGTTAGTAAGAGGGAGTTAAAGGGATATTTCAGCAATTCTGAAGTGGGTTTCTTTGGAAAAGGTTTGAAATATGTATTATTTCAATGCAGATAGTTTCCTGAAAGGGTTCCATTCAGAGAATTACCCCTCCTTTCCACTGGACGCGTAACATACAAGTAACGTCAGTGAAGCGTAATACGCGTTGATAGCCGCCATTGAAGTCAATGGGACCGTTTCCACCGGACATGAAGCAACGCGAATCAGACGCATCTCAGAAGCGTAGTGTCGCTGCCTTCACACTGCAGTTCTATTTTTTACACACTACACTTCTAAAATGCGTCAAGTTCAGCAGTTTAGTTTGGAAATCAGGTGTTTGTGAAAAGTAAAATTCCCAGAAGTTTCAAAATAAAAGGACAAGTACAGATTGGTGTTTGTGAGACCACGAAAAAATATAGTACCTGTGACGGGTTTGAAGTCCATAGGTGGCGTGAAAATAAACCACATGCCTTCTGGATACATGTTATTGTCTTTCTCCCTGCTTTATATCAACAAAATCACACACATTTTCGCAATTCTCATGAGATTTCGTGATCTCCTGGGACCAGCTGGATGGAACGGTTTACGCGAATGATACGCGTCTGCAACGCTCTCGGTGAGAAGGGATGCGTGGCTGATTTCGCAAGCAAAATGCTACATACCTCTGATGCGCCCAGTGTAATTTAGGGGTTAGAGTTTATGTCTAAGCTAATAGCTAGTCCAAGAGTAGCCAAGACCAAATAAGATGTTGTTGTTCTTGAGGTAAAACAACTCTGAACTCCAAAATGTAATAGCAGATCACTTAAATGTTTTACAAACTCTTAGAATACATCAGTTCTAAATTACATGTTACTCTACAGTTATTTACACATGTAAATATCACAAAAATGTGCAGATTGAAGTAAGTGCTCACCAAAAACGAACAGAAGAAGATGAAGGAGACAAAGTAGAGGTAGGCAACCTGGCTGCCACATTCTGGCTCCATATTCCCTGACAGGGGGTCACACTCCTTACCCCCCAGACACGCCAGCATGATTTCATGCCATGCCTCTCCCGTCGCACTCCTTTAAATGCACGAAAGAGTTCCTGATTTTAACAACCATTTCTATTAAGTTAATCAAAACGAGTGCTAATCAAGTTTTGCAGAAACAAAATACTATGTAGCGTAATAATGCAAGAAACAAATATGTGATGTGTATGTAGTGGTTTATATATGCACCTGAAAAGAAGCATCAGAGCCTGCACAAAGGTCCTGAAGTTGTTATGCTGGTTGATGGCGCTCTCTCCATCTTCTTCGATTGCAATATTCCCAAAGAGCTGTCAAACAAAGTGATACAATTACAACTAAAAACGACACTGTAAGACATTTACCACATACTATTGGAATCATTCCCATCATTTTGCTCTTCCTTCAATCATGTTCTTTCTCTACAGTCTCTTTCACCTCACAATCTCTCCATCCTCTAAAAATCTATTTAATGCATCCTGGAATCACAGTAGGAACTCTGAGGTTGTGGCTCACGCACCTGCATCCCAATAATAGCGTAGATGAAAAACAGCATGGCAATGAGAAGGCAGACATAAGGCAGTGCCTGAGGAGAGACACATTCATTGTTTGTTATTGGGTCAGTGCAGACTTTTACAAGGCTCCATGCACGTGTGAATGCATGTATTTTCAGCTATGTGTTATGATGTATAACTTGGTATAAACCTTGAAAGACTGGACGAAGGTCCAGAGAAGGATGCGTATGGTTTCTCCCTGCCTCAGCAGCTTGATGAGACGAGCTGCCCTGAAGAGCCTTAGGAAACTTAGGTTGATGAAATTATCCTAGAGCACAGGCACATAATGACCAGAGATAAAGACAGATGGAAAAGTCAGGAAAAAGGGAAAGGAAATGACATAGGAAGGTGACAAAGAGGGAATAAATTGAATGAAAAGTTAGTAGCACTCTTGCCCAAACAATGTTACTAAAGCAAATATAAATACATGGGGGCAACAAACTAATGAAGATTCAAAGTCAATAGAAATGAAATAATCAAGAGTCAAACAAGTCAAAGCAAACCAAACTCAAACTCAGCAAGGCTCCAACAAGCTTTTCATACCCAATAGATCTGACATACCCAAAGAATGCAACACAGGAGGGAAGAAACATCCAAATCTAACTAGTATCATCCAATTAGGGGGTAGATTATTAGTAACAGTGGCAAAAGATGTGAATAGTTTGAGTGCAGGAATCTAAGGACATTTTCTTAGAAAGACAACCAAATGCACTAATTCTCTCAAGGCAAAGATGCAGTTTTTCACATATAGGAAGCGAACATCATGCAGATGCAGACAAGTACAGGGCACATTCGGCAACAGCTCACACATTTATAGGGCTGACTGAAGAGGACACATAATACAATGTAGCAATCAAAAAAATTCTGAAGGAATATTTTAGGTTATTCGGTCTAAACTTTTATCTTACGGACACATTTTTTTTCTACTGAGCATTTTTTTAGCCAAAAAATGGTGACGTTTAATTTGGAAAATTTTATTTTTGTTTGTACAACATCAAAGGTTACAGTCATGGAGAAAAAGGCCCCTTCTTCCAGCTTGAAGTTTTTTACATACATTATAAGTGATCTGGTCTTTACTAGGTTCAATTCTGACCTCAGTTATTAGAAAATGCACAACAGATTCCATTATGTCAAAACAAAGTCCATCCCATGATCCAGAAGCTAGTAGTACTCGGGTTCACTGCTGTCAGTAGTTGCTTAATTCGTGGAAGTAGCAGATCATGTAGAATGCTGTGTACACCAATGTTTATAGTCATGTCACCAGACCAGGGTTGAAAACAACCGTAAAAATATGAAGTAGTAGTGCAACTTTACTAATGTCACTTTGTTTTTGGGAGAATTTTGGCACACTTTTATTTAGATGTTTGAGTTTTAAGGTTTGTGGCCATTTGTTTGTGATCTGCTCAGTTAAGATTCTACCACAGCACTTAGATCAGTTTTGGACTTGGACTTCAACTGGCCTTTGAAACATCTTGATTCTTTTCAGTCATTATGTTGGATGCTGTTTGTTTTGCACCAAATATGGGGCAATGCATTATGGGTACATTTCTATATTGGCCTCCTCTGTCCAAGGGACATTGTTGCAGAAGCCTTGCAGTCGTGTAAATCTAAGTCATGCTGCCTTGTTTTTTTGTTTTAAAGAGACTTTCTCTTGAAACCCTTCCAAACAAGTTAGAATTCATTTTCTAATTATACTGTCAGAAACTTTATCTTGCTACCTGAGGCTGTAGAATATGTGTTTGAGCTTTTGGGTTCCTCTGAACGTTTCACAATCTGACCTTCAGGTGACTTTGCTGGGACATCCCCTTCTTGTCAGACTGGCAGCTATTGAATGTTTTTCCCCTTGTCAGCTTTCTTATTGTATAACATTGGACTCTAAATTGTTTGGGAAATACTTTTTTAACCATTTTATGATTGATGGGAGGCAACAACCCCTTCTCCAAGGTCATTGCTGAGTCTTTCATCCTTTGACATTGTGTTAACACATACCTAATGCCGCTTTTCCACCGACAGAACACGGTGCGGCTCGGTTCACTTTAGCCCCCTGCGGACCCTTTTCCACCGCCTTTCTCGGGTCTTAACCGCGTCATTCCGCGCCAACCCGGCCTCTTTTTTCAGACCACCTCCTTGGTGGTCCGAAGCGGCCCAAAGCGGGCCCACACGCCCACCTGTCTACTGATTGGTCCAGTAAACTGCTACCAGTGACACGACTACCTATGTAGTGGTAGCCCCTGATTGGCCCGGCTGTGTGTGGTGTTCGCGTAATGTGATATATAGAAGCGCTCCCACAAAAGGCTTAAAAAAAACTCCCAGCAACCATACAAATTTTTTATTTTAAAATCCAATTGACTTTGGACAATGGCGACTTCCTCCACAAGAACCAAAAATCAAACCAACCAAAATGAACCACAGACAGAGTGCAAAGTACAAAAACACACGTATATCCGCCATTATTGTTTTTGTTTCACGCGCTGTGACGTCGCGGACAAAGACTTTTTCGCGCCACTTTTAGCCAGATGGGCAAGCCCATATCCCCACTTACATCCACTTAATGTTTCCACCGCCTCAAGCGACTTGATCCGCGCTATACTGTACTGCTCGCAAGCGCGCTGTGCCGATTTGTCGGTGGAAAAGGGGCATAAATGCACCAGACCAGCAAATTGCTGAAACGTATGTCTTTATAGAGATGGTGAAAGAGGGTTGACTTTCTTTTTCCAATGACTGTATACTTCACCTGTTTATCACAGTAAAGAACAAAACACTGTCAACTAAAACTAAAAAGGAACTGGATGTAGAACAAGCAAGCTGTATTTTTTGTACAACATACAGTATACTGCATTGTACTGTGTGTGTGTTTGTGTGTGTAGTGAAAATAAAGGCATTCTGCCAAAGACATGCAAGGGTCATCATGCTTCACTTGTTCTCTCTGCCACAAGCAAAGTCTTGCATTCACTATCATTGGCAGAGAAACTCTTCCAGTCACTTTCATAAGTGTGGGCGAGTATGTGTATGTTGTCAGTTTGTATAATAAAAGGACTAAACTCAATGGGTTGATGTAGGAATCTATACCCTTTTTAAGAGTCCAATCCTTTACCAGTTGAGCATTTCTTCTTAGTAAAGGATATATGACTTTCATAGGTGTTTGGACTCAAGCACGACATGCAAAGATCTACAGCCATAAAACACTCAAAATGCAGATAAAACACATGCAGCAAAATAAGATCTCAAAAAAAAAATTACAAACCATCTACATGTGGATGTTGCAGACATGGTTTATAGCAGCAAAAATTTTGGATTTTTTGGTTGATTCGAAGAACAACCAGACAGATGGACCAAGCCAGTTGTCACAGGTGGGCACAGAGGATTCATAGTGCATTTTGATTGGGTAGAATCGCAGCAAGTAGTCGAAGGGGAGAGAGAAGGGGCGGGGCAAAGTAGATTACAGAAGGTCGTGGTAAAGTTTGTGGACGGTTTAAAGAAAGCATGTAAAAAGATAAAAAACAAGACAGAAATCAACAATCATAACAGACAAATTTTTTAAATAACAGGTTTCAGTGTATACATCTTTAACAAATTTTAGGAAGAAATACCAAGAACAAGCAAGATGTTACTGAAAATAATTACTACATAGAGGAGGGCCTATTCAAGAGCAAAGTTCCATAACCTAATACTAATCAAACATAAAAACTTCAAGCTAAATTAGCACTTTTAGCTAAATAGCTAGCTACATCAGACATTCATTTACACTTACACTTATTTAATCGTAGTTGGTTTGTATCTTATTGAATCAAATACTCACAGTCCTACACTACCTCTGTTAAACACATAACTAAAGTGTTTGAACACACGAAAACCAGATAAATATATTGTGATTAGTTCAAGTTGCCATGAACAGTTGGGCTGCACTAAGTAGAATGATTAGCCAAGCTACTTACTATCCGAATTACAACTAAAATTCTGGATGGGATGTTTACCAGATCCAAATTCTGAGCTTTTAACTGCTTCAACTCACGTGTTACATTCCCAAGTATATTTATATATGTTTATGGATTCTCTGGGTAGAATTACTCTGACCCCTGTCCACTGCAGGTAAGATACTGATTGCTCAGAAGTACTCCACAGAACCCAAATAAAAAAATGCTTCAATTCTTTAATATGCGTTCAGACAAAACTAACATGTTTTACTTTCTATATCATTCTGAAACCCTATTTACTAACAGGTAATTTACAAAGAGCTAGAAGTTAGCCTGTGCCTAGCTAATGAGTGTATACAATCTTCCTTTGGCTTTTATTTTACAACATTTCCTGTTATTTCCTAGGTCAAGGGATAAATGTGCTTTTTAGCTCCAGTAGCAAATTTCTTTCCATACACCCACTCGTGTCTTTGCACTGACTTTGTTTACAGCTATGCTGCATCTTTGCACAAAAGGCAGTTTGTTCTGTCTGAACACAACTTTACAAGAAATTAAAGTCAAATTTTTAAACTAATCCTGGTTTTATGCTGAATAGTTTAAGAATATGCACTTAAAACATAGTTTCATGGAACATGCTGCTTCATTAGCAAGTAAGACTTTTGGGGGAGCTTCAAGCTTTAGAGCCCATTAGACGGCTGACACAAGCTGATGACATGATTGGCTGCTTTGACAAGCTGTTAACTGGCTCTCTGGCATCAGTTTGCTTCCTGCCTCGCTGACAGCAGCTCAGACTTGGCTAGCTGGATCCCTGTCCCACCAACTGGGACAATTATATAAGACTTTCAAGAGGTGGGCATGCATGACTGAGCAATGCTAGGCTCAACAGCTGTGTCTAACTGATGTTCTCTGCTTAACCCCCCCTCCCACCACCATCTTCAATATGTGACCGATGGCAAAGTTCATCGACATGCTGCATCTCAGCTAATAGAATTCACAAACAAATATCGAACATTTTGTGACTCACCCCGAGCTCCGTAACCAGGATGTCAGTGATGCTGCCCAGAACTGTCACGCAGTCAAAAATATTCCAGGCATCTTTGAAATAATTCTGTGGTCACAGGAAAAAAGAGGACAAGAAGAGGAAAAGAAGTGCAAGAGATTGACAACACATGGAAAAAAAATATAACAGGGGAATACAAGTCAGGGGAAATGGGATGACATGTAGCAGTAAAATTCCAAAGAATACAAAAAGATAAACAAGGCAGAAGGCAGAAAAGAGCAAGGAAGGAAAACACATTTCACAAATGAGAAACAATAGACAGAAAATATTGAAATAATAATGGAAAGTATGATTGCATTGGAAGGAAATAAAAATAAAAAAGGGTAAAGAATTAGTAAAGAGTGAAACAAAATGAACAGCAGAGAGAGAAATGGGGAGAAAATCATCAACATCAGACAACAAGAGCAACCAACAAACATCACACATTGTATACATCATTCTATAACTCAGCACAAACCACTTAAAGTTCACACTAATGTTTACTAATCTCTATTAATATGCCATGTTAATAAGCTGGTTGTATTACATGTGATCTGATTTTAAAGTGAGTGATTCATAGAGTGGGATACTGGAGGACAAAATGCTGATCCACAAGCACTCCTGCTTTTCAACAAACTGCCTGTGGTCAAACTGTGCATTAGACATGTGGAGGCACGAGATGAGAGAGCAAGAGGAGGCTAAAAAAAACCCTTATACACGCACACACACGCGTGCTTGTAAAGACAAGCATCTCCACGGGACGACATTATTTGTGTTGATGAAATCTTCTCCTGCTTAATCACCACCCTCTGTGTAATCCTCAATTCTATTTTTCGCCACCAATGTGTCATTCACTCCCATTTCTCTAATTACTTTCTTACTGTTCCTCCTCTGTCCTTTTATCTCTTCCCACCATTCATTTCACAGATATTTTCCCATTCATTTCTTGCCAGTCAGTCTCCTCTGGACCTGTATTGCTGATCCTCAGCAGATTGTCATTTTTAAAAATGTTTGCATTTTATAAAATATCTCAAAGTCGTTCACCATTTCCCTTCAGGTTGTCCTAAAAAATGCAACCGCAGTGCAAAGCAATGTGAAACAAAGTGACATGGCTGTGTTTCAGTTGGACTTGAAAATACATCAGCTTCTTTTTTAGTTATTTTTAAAAAAAAATTATTATTAAGAACTCTGTTTTTAATTTAGCATGAGTAGCTCCGAGAAACATAATTCAGGGTTAAAATATACCAAAGTATATTATTGATTTAAAGTGATCTTTGAATGACCTCATTTTATGAAATCTAATTTTAAAAAACTAGCTTAAAAAGCTAGTGGAGTAGTTGTAAACTAGTTAATCCAGACCAAACTTAAGTTACCGTAACTCTGCTACTGTTTGCACTAGGGAGAGAATTTACACTGGACTGGAAAAAAAGAGTCACTGGCTTTAATGACTGTGATGGACTGGCGACCTGTCCAGGTGTGACCCCGCCTCTCGCCCAATGACTGCTGGAGATAGACACCAGCTACCTGTGACCGAATAAGCAGGTATAGATAATAACTGACTGGGTTTGCTGAGATATTAAAGGTATTACGGGAGCACAAACTCTCAGAGAATTGAGGGAAGTTAATCAGCTTTCTGTTTTGACAGGTGGCAAAATAATCAGGATTTTGAAAAATATTTTATTCTAAGTTAAGAGGAAACCCGTCAAGAAAATTTGCCTGTATATTTGGGTGCTAAAGAGGTTTCAGAAGGGTTTGGAGGCAACGCCGATCTCCAAAATATCATCACAGTTCATGTGAATATTATTTTGCCAGCAGTTTCATGTTACATGGTTATTCTGACAGAAAGGTAATAATATTCCTGCAGGATGGTACCAGGCTGCACAAGGAATGCTAAAGCTATTTGCTACTGCTACTGCTAAATGTGCTCACTAATTAGCAAAGAATCTGTAAATACCAGTGTAATACAAAATTGACAGCAAAAGGTGAAGGTTTATGAATTATGTCTGCATAAACAGAGATTTTTTTTTAGATTAATCATTGCCCTTTTTGGACTTGCCATTTGCTCGTTAGTCCTAATCTTTGTTTTTCCAAACTGAGGCCATTCAAACATCTAAAACAGATGTTATTGTTCAAATCCTTTACATAGAATCCAAATCTCAGATCTTTTTTGGAGACTTGCACCATTTAAAATATAATAGAGCAAAAAGGTGATTTAAGCAGAGGTCAGAGGAATTTTAGAGTTTGCTGTCAGTGTTCGTAAATAAAATACATTCAGAGTACACATGTTCTCTAATAATTATTTGCATTTGAACAATTGTGATAATAGTTTTTCAGTATTGATTACATTAAGGTGGTTAAAACATCTTAACAATTCCCAATGATTATTTCTATAATCCTATAAGAATACAATAGAGTAGCTCCTTCTCACAAGACACTGACCCACACATATCTACACTCACCAGAGCTCCAAAGGCGATGATCTTGAGTACACACTCCAAAGAGAAGAGGGAGGTAAACACAATGTTCAGATTGGCTAACACGGTTTCGTAGGTATCAGAAGCTCCGTCATACTATAAACAAACACATGGGGAGCATGTTTATTTAAGACATTGATGTACACACACACACACACACACACACACACACACACTCACCATCAGGGATAAAAAGGACTACAAAATAGTATAGGAACACAGTTCTGTGTAACACATTAAGAATCAATTCAATCTGAGCAGCAACATCAGAATCAATCCCACTTAATCTGCTTCGACTAGAGGTACACAGATGTGTAGATCTTAAATGTAAACATTTCTGGATGGTCCAATCACAAGAGAGCAACTCTAAATACAAGCATTAATGTGGTCTGGATGGATGGAAGTCATATTTATATCTGACTGTTCATGGCAAATTCAGATGTGGTTTAAAATGCTTTTAGTTGAATTGGCTTAGAGAGCTAAAATACAATCTGTTCTAGGCCACATTAAAGGACCACTTACTGACCTGACATGACTCCACACAAGTCGGAGAATTATTACCTGGGTGGTTTGTTTGTTTCTTCCATTTTACAAAAAGGCACATTTGATTAAAACAATATATTTTTTTTAAAATTAAGCACAGCTGCTGGTTATTTTAAAATGATCAAACTGCAATTTGACAGAATTTTCCTAAGTTAACATTTTGCAGGGTGCTAGACGTTTTATTGTCCTGGTTGTCAGATACCTTATGGGATCATATCGATCATTGGTTTGGTTTTATGGTTGGCTTTATGTTTGTACAGATGGTGTGTGAAACTGATTGTACCAGCTGTTACTACTTCAATCCAGTAAAACAAATACGAGTTTACCTTCATCATCAGCACTATTGTGTTGAGTGCAATCATAGCCATGATGGTATATTCAAACGGTGGTGACACCACAAACTCCCACATTCGGTACTGAAAGCTCAGCTTGTTCTGAGGCATATGGCGTGTCAGAGGCCTGGCGTTGATGGCAAAGTCTATACAGGCTCTCTGTCCAAAACAAGAGAAAAGAATGAGTCTGTCTCAGTCTTGTTCATTTCCACCCCCCCGTTCTTAACTCACCTCATTCTTTTCTAAACTATAGTCCTCCATCATCTTGTCTCCTTGTTCTTGGAAGGTGATGATGATGAGAGCAACGAAAATGTTGACGAAGAAGAAGGGGAAGACCACGAAGTACACTACGTAAAAGATGGACATTTCCATCCGGTATCCCGGGCTTGGGCCCTGATTCTCATAGGTCGCATCCACTGAATGTTTTAGCACCCTGCAGAAGCGGAGATGGAGACAGAGGGTGGGTGTCAATGAGTATGTTGACAGGATGTATGTTGACACTGTAGGTGATGGTGGATGATCATTTCTACTCACTGCGGCCACCCCTCTCCAGTGGAAACAGTGAAGAGGGTGAGAAGGGCCCAAGCCACATTGTCATAGTGGAAATCGTACTTCTTCCACTCCCGCTTCTGCGCCCTCACTTCGTTATCGCGTTCATACACCAGATACTCGCCTCTGAAAAACCCACATCACATCTTCAATATGAGTAAAAAGGACAATTTGCTCTCATAAGTTTACATTGTCAGGTTTCCAAGCAAATACTGTCGATACAGAAGAAGGAGGACAAGACTTTCATTGTATATGTAGAACAGTAATAAACAAACAAACTTATTCTCATACAGGATACAAGAGAATTTCTGAACACAGCTTCCATTTCCTGACCTGCAGTCACGCTCAAACTCTTTGGATTCATCAGTGCAGTAAAAGAAGCGCCCCTTAAAGAGCTGCACAGCCACCACCGCAAAAATGAACATGAAGAGTAGGTAGACGATCAGGATGTTCAACACATTCTTCAGAGAGTTCACCACACAGTCAAATACAGCCTGAAGACAGAAAAAGACAGTGATGAAGGGAAAGCATTTGTCACGGAGCAAAACATTTAGATAAAAATGAGACTAACTGTTTTGGTTTTAAGTCATGGTAAAACCCTAACAAACACCCTACTTAAGTCCCCTTTACACCGGATCACGACCATGCTACTTTCTTTACAAATGTGACTTGATCAGGGCAAACTTCTGTCAGTGTGAAGGCACTCAAAATGATGCTATATTCTTGCCAAATAGATTTTATTTCTACTGCTTTCGGCATCCTTGAGATACTCTCCTTCATCCTTACCATCTTACCATGATCTGTAGTTAGTACCTTCCCACGGCAATCCTAACATGTACGACCATACGTACCACGCTGAAGTCTCCCTTAGCATGATTCTCAAACAACTTTAGAATGCAACAGCAGGCTAGTAGATCATCATCACATCATGCTCACAAAACACTGACCATATAGGGTCATAGCCTTGGCATGAAGCCAGTGAGGCCAGTTTTCCAGGACCCCAACACACTGCTAACATCATAATAAACCACAAATGCCTCCAAACCTTAGAACATCTTTAAGACCATTGTGGATCTATCACTCATCATGCGGAGATCACTGAGATGATTCAGCATGAAGGGGACTTTAAAAGATATTCCGTTAACCCAGCTGGAAGACGAACCTACCTTGAGCTTAGGAAGACGTTTAATAGTCTTAAGAGGACGCAACACTCGTAGCACCCTCAAAGACTTGATTGTACTGATGTCTTTTCCTTTGCTGCTCCCCCTACACACACAAACACAAATTACGTGTCAGCAGATTCAAGGAGATTTTCAAAATAGCATTGGGCAGCTATTATTTAATGGCACTGAATCCGAGTTAACTCAAATTGAGTAACTGCGTCTGAGTTAAATACATAGCAAGACATGCAGCGTTGCTATCATATTGCTCTTCAGCCTTATTTCTACGTGTGACATTAGCACTGTAGCTACATGCTAAAGTTTAACACTACAGTACATGCTAATATCATTCCTAGCCAAATGCTAACTTGTGACTACGTTTTTTGAGCAGTTTGTAATATATTTCAGTGCTTTGCACATGTGGCTAAAGCCTCGGCTTAAACATGCCCAGCCAGTAATGAAATATATTCATGCTGCATTGAAACCTTGCTTTCCATGCTGCAACATTTCTTCCTTTCAGCAGCAGTCTGAGTGATGGAGACATTTAGAGAGGGTTTAGCTGTAACCTCAGAGAGACATAAATAACTACCTATCAAAATTAAAGTGCCCTCCTGACAAATTCCCTTTAAAAAAAGGTAAAAAAATAAATATGTTTCTGGTCCGCTGTGAGTCACAGTTTAGTACTATCACCGTTTGTAAAGGAGATAAACACCTTAATCGACAGCCAAACTCTCTCCTACAAATCAACATCTCCAGAAGCTCTAAAGTACAACTAAGATTAGCTGCTTTGGAGCATTGTTCAAACAACAAGAAATCTTGTCTTGGAGGGTTTTCAACCAAGACAAAGATATTTTAGAGAATGTTTTTTGATGAGTTGCCAAGTCCAACCCTTCGTCTAAGGTGAAAATTCAGAACCTACTCGGTTGGGTAAGTTAAACAATGGAACATTTAAACAAACAAATTAGACAGTTTATATGTTGAAGAGTAAAGAATAAAACAGGCCGGTAGCTGACTGAGATTGAAATAGAGCGCATCCATTATAACGAGAGTGAGATACTTAGATAACTGGTTTTAAGGGTGTAGCTCATTATTCTAACTTATGAACACAGCCTGGGACTCTTTCCAGCTGTTTTTAGGCCCTTGCTTACATTATGTTTCACACATCAAGTGTAACATCTGGTTGTAAGTTCAAAGGTCGCTAAAAGGGTCTTTTTATGAGAAATCGTCTGTATAAAAAGCAGCCTGGTTCTTACAGCTGTCTCACTAGAAGCTAGACTGCTGGTAGTTTTATTCATATGTGTGACTCAGTGTGCAAGACAGCACACATGCACACGTGTGCACGTATTTGTGTGAAGCACTCTGTTTCCTTACAACTTGCCCTATAATCAACCTTTTTTTAAAATATTCTCTTCAGATTCTCGACTCATCAGCTTATTCTCTGTCTGCATTAACTTCATTGATCATATTTTGTGATGAACTTTTCATCAGTCCTGAATGTCCCTTTGCATCAGGGTGATTCATCTGAAATATGATGCAGGGTAACATGAAGTTTAGTAGCATTTAAAAGCAGAGTAGTTCCACGGTGAACAATGAATGAGTACACGTTTACAGCTGTTTATGCAGGATGGATGAAAAGGAAAACAGGTCAGTGGTCAGAGGGACAGATGCTGAGAGTGCAGAGAGGAAACGAAGAGGACAGAGACAAAGAGAGACAGAGAACTTTACCCTCCGCCGCTGTCGGTGATCCGAACGAAGAGATGAGTAAAGAGTGAGAGACAGAGAAAGTAGAAGGAGACGACCAAAGACAAGAGGTGGGAGAGAGACACAGTATGGGGAGGTAAAACATCCATATGAGACACAGAGTAGTTGAAAAGAGAACACAGGGACCTGCTTTTTATTAGATCAACTCTAAAGGAAACTACAACTACTAAACCAAACATACATTAAAATATCAACAATTTCTAAAAGTGAAATAACACCAAACAAATCAACAGATCTTTCAATTACTCTCCCATTAAAAAGGCATTCAATGACCTATATCAAGTTAAAGACCAGGAGTTAAATAATTAACAGATCAACGTTTTTTTTAAAACATCTATCAGATTAAAAAGAGGTGATGAGTGTTGATGTGTCCCTTTAAGCTCAGAATCCAGCCTGGACAAGAACTGAACAGCAGAAACAACCAGACCAGCAGCTTAAAGTGACAAAAAGACGTTGCAGCTCTCAGACCTGACTGATCGGATTAAAGGAGTGATAAACATCTCCAACGAGACTACTGATCCTTTTCTAGAGTGCCGCTTGATTTCCTTCAATTGAATTAGGCCGTTATCTTGATGAGCCTGGTCTGACTGGCTCCCATTAATGTTGGAAACCTCAGCTGTGGTTTAAGCAGGTTTATACAGTAACTTCCTGTTGAACGGTTCAGCAGTTGCACATCAAATTAAACCAGGGCTGCAAAATAGATTGAAAATGTATCATCATCTTGATTTAACATTGCAAAGAGGTCTAATAAATCCCAAACTGGATACCAACAACATGTGGCAACCAGATAAAATCCCACTGTTCTCATCACTAAAGGCTAATTTAGTTGATGTGTAGAATGAATTCGAAGTATTGTTATGACTGAAGGAAAAGCAAGTTGTGAAAAAAGTTTTTCACTACTGACATCGTCATCACAACTCAATCATATATAAAAATATTGTGCAGCCCTAATTTAAACAGCGTGCGAACACACGACCTTAATTCATACTTGATATTTCAGTGATAAATTGTTAATTATTGAGAGAAAAGACAAAGAAAACTGACCCACATATCAACACGTGTAATGCAAAGAAGTAGAAGTTAACAGGATTATAACTAAATCCATTAAACCAACAGAAACACAAAGAGTCAGTTTAGACAAGGAGTGTGAACTTTAGTGAAAAACACAGATATATAATGATGATTCAAGGAGAATGACCCAGCATCACCCCTGGAGCACTGAGTACCCGCCTTCTTTTGGAGCTGGAAAATCTTATGCTACATAAAACTGTGAATTTCAGGTTTATGGATATTGTTGTAAAAACGGTGTGTGGTTGAGATTCACTCTATCTACCACAAGAAGGCTGGAAATTTCCAGTAATTTACACAGTAAAGTTACAGTAAGATCAAAGGACCTTTTTTTTTTAATTCACAAGCTGATGTTATTTTTTATTTCCCATATTGACATTAAAACATCCAAAATTTACAGTTTTTCTGAAAGCTGACTTTAAAACAGTTTGAAACTATGATTAATAAAAGAGGCAGAAAAATTAATTAAGAATAAAGCAATACTTTATCTTTGTGAACTAAATCTGGTTGTACAGCTATCGAAAACCAAGACTATAATTACCGATACCGAGTTTTTATACAACGCAGTTGTACAAGTGGTTGTGTGTTCTCACGCCCCTTGCATGCAGATTGGGTCGTGTTTGCAAAACCAAAACACGATGAGAAGAGAAAGTTCCAGCTCTGTATGTGGTATTAATGACTTTTATTGCTAATTTAATTGCATAAATAAAAAAAAACTTCTTTCACTATCACAACTTGTGTGGAGAAAAAGGAGTACACGTGTGTTTGTGTGTGTTGCTACATGACACATGAGAGCATTTGATCATGTGGAAATCACACGTATGTCTCCATATTGACCAGCTTTTTAAACGTGTCTGTTGGACACGCTAAACTATGTCAAATCACATGACAGTCGACATTTAATCAAACTGAACTTTGATTGTGGCAACAGGTGTGACCACAAGCGCTTTTGCCACATTCGGTGCGCAAACAGCTTTAAGCTTTTTACACAGGTCAAATTTAGGAAATATTAATTTCTCCAAATCTGCTTATTTATTTAAACAATTATAAAAGGGCAATGACATTCCTTAAAACAGGAAGTTCAGAGAAGATTAGAATCCTCCTATCGAAAGCTATGTTCTTTTATTGTACCCGTCATAACACTCAGAATTGAACTTACAAACTGTTTCTATCCTCACAGTCATGCAGATCAAGCAGAGTTTAAAATACCTGCGTTGTTGAGGAGAAGTTCAGCATGAACTGGCCTGGCTTTGCATTGGGCCCTTTAACTCTAGAACGCCCTGGGCACTAAAGGGTTACAGGTGCACAGGGTGGTCCTCACCTCTCACATGGGAGAGAGTGTGTAGACGGGGAGGGAGAAGGGAAGCTGGGACTTTTTTATATGCAGGGTTGTAAAGCAGGTTGAGGGAGTGTGCAGAAAAAGAAAAACTGCTGGAGGTAAAGATGGACGTGAGAGAAATGATGTCTATAAAATGACCAAATGTAGAGGATCGTTTTTCTACAGTCACAACAGATATAAAAAATGCTTAAATGGGAAAAGATCAATGGAAGAGAATAAAATAAATATGTGAGACAGAAAAAAATACAGAAAAATAAAAAATGAACCACTTGTAAAAAAAAGAGGAACAGTGGTGTTTAGACTTGAAGGTATCAGTAAAGCTGGGAGAGGTGCTGGAGAAGGAGAGGAGAGGGAGAGGAGGGGCACTTACGTGAAGGCAAAGGCCACCAGAGCACCACTAACCACTATAAAGTCAAGGATGTTCCACAAGTCCCGGAAATAAGAACCCTGGTGCAAGACCAACCCCAGATCCACCATCTACAACAGACACAGAAATCATATACATATATGAAGCTCACACATCTGGCTTGGTAAGATTATAAATTACTGATGAGTTGATCCATTCTCTTACCTTTATGAGCATTTCAAACGTGAACACTCCCGTGAAGACATAGTCAAAATAGCGGAGAACCTGCACAGGGCAAAAAAAAAGGAAGTGTTATTTTGAACAAAATTATGTATTTTCTCTACAGGAAAAAGTGAAACTTGAATTCTATCTAACCCAATATAATAAGTATAATCATTAAAAAACAATCATTCCTAAAAATTATCCAATTGATTCGTGTTTCTCAGGTCACTGTAAGTCAGTACATTACTTGCCAAATCCACAAATGTAAAGGACAAGGATGAAGATACAAGACAAAAAACAAACAAACTGTAAATAAAACAAAAAACATTTACACCAAACGATCATAATATAATCAGCGAAATGAAAATGATCTCCTACATTGTTTCGAGGCGAATCAGGCCAGACGGGATCTTCAGCAGCCAAAGCGATGCTGCTCATGGCTATAACCAGCAGGATGCACATCTCAAAATAACGTAGAGTGCAGACGTAGTGACACGCACGGCGGAAGCTGAAAGAGAAGAGAAAAAGTTTTACATTTTTAGGATCAGTGTGTGACATTCATGGGTATAATCAGGCTAAACCATTAAGGTGCCAGAGTTTCCTTATATAAATCATGTTTTTGACAACATTTTTATAAGAATGCAGCTCTGAAATGATAAAGGGACACAATTAAATTCGTTATATGACCTATTTTTTTTTGTTTACATGAAAACAAATTAAAAATCTATAATTGCAAAAAATATCTATGCGTACATAAAGTCTGTAAAAACATATTAGGCTGTTTTTATCATTTAATGTGGATAAAAACAGAATGAATTTACTGCATTTCAAAGCAAAACTACAATTATTAAGAAAACATCTTACATGTAACTGTATCCGTCTCTGCATGTCCAGTTTTTATCTCTAAAAACAGTCAACATGTAAAGAATTCACCTCTCTCTTCTCCTGATTCATTTAGGTCTCTCTATCCATGTACTACGTATATGTGACTACTGTCTAGAGGTGGCGTGTAGAAACAGCATGTGTGATTTATAGTGTAAAGGCCTGCCTCAATTCTGCGACTTTTGCCCCCCAAGTGTTAAGAATGTAGGTTCATCGTGTTTGTATTCATTGATTATTTAATGTTGCACCAGAGAATTATATTTCTACATCAGGTATTCTCTTTACAGGCTATACAAAACCAAAATATATGTAGATCAATAAATATTTCTAAAATGCAATTAATTCTTCATAGTTTCGTTTATGAAACCATGTGAAAATTAAAGTTTTATATATGTTGCTTCCCAAAATTATAACATAAAAATATTAAAGACCCACTCTGATGAAAATCATGTTTTTTGTGTTGTTAACATGTTCTTGTGGCATTTTTCTGGTGCTAGAGGACTTATCTTTAGAAAATTAAGCTGAAATTTGCATTTCTGAGTATTTCTGCATTCAAATCACTGTGAATCAATAGCAGATGCTAAAATGCATCCAAAAAAGAGTGAGCTTGTGACATAGAAAATCCACTGGGCGGGGCTGCAAGCTCCTGCTCTGCCAGCTTTAAGCTAGCAATAGCGCTAGCATAAACAGATAGCTCTCAGCAACATGGCTGGGCGGGGGGATCCTCCTTGCCAACGGTTTCACCCACAGTACAGAGCAAATTACTAATTAGATACTGCTGCTATGCAGAAACTACTTCTTTTTTGGGTAAATTTTGGGTAAAAATGCCATAATCATAATTTAAATACACTAAAAAATGTTTTAAAATATCTCAAAAGATGATCGAAGTGGGTCTTTAAATTATGAAAGTTTACATTATTTAATTGCTTTTATGTTTCTACATCTTATTTATCACATAAACGCCCCTCTGTTTTGCTGTGACAGCTGGCACCAAATTGCGAATAGTAACCAGTACTAACAGAGAATGTATTGTAAACATAGATTAAAGGTGGTATATGGAATATTTTCATTAAAAGCAATATTTTTTACATAATAATGCCTCCACTGGGTGTTTAGAGGGTTGTAGAATGAAAATATAGCATTTCTTTTAAAAATTATATTTGAAGTAAAATATTATAAAATATTAATTTTGACGGGCACGACGTTGGCATTTTGTTTACATCTACCGCCAGTAGCTGGCAGAGCAGCGGGCACTATTTTGGGTTGCCTAAACCGTAACATAACGAGCCTGGCACCCAGATGGCTGAAGACTTTGTGCTGTGTTATTGTGTTCCAAGTTCCATATCCCACCTTTAAGGATTACAATCATTTGCTTATTCAGGTAAAAAAAGTGAAGCTGACATAAGATCTGGTTGTTAGATAAAGGTACATTTTTGTTTGCGAGCAGTTAATTAAACAAGTCCTTGTATCTCCTGGTCCTTTCTCAAGCAACCTATATCACTAGACTGATCATTTCAGCTAAGCTGAAGTAAAGTGCTGCTTACCCACTATTTATATTAACCTTGTTGCTCTGAGTATAAACTGCTAACTCTCAGTCTAGATGCAATCGTAAGTGTGAAAATCTCTTGAAACTTAAAAACCTCCAGTGTAGATTTGTAAACTCTGCCTGCACATGGTTCTATCTGTATGTCTTACGGGTTGGTGGTGGACATGATGAACATAGAGCTATATGGTGGCATGGGCCTTGGTCCTCCTTCTCTTCCCTTATCATCATCATCATCCTTATCCTCCTTTGTTGGAAGAGGCTCTGTGTTGGCATTCTTATTAACTAGATCAAAGCCAAGAAAAAACACAAGATAATAAGAATTGAAAATGTGTTATTTACTAGCTTGACCATAAAGGAGATGCAGAACATCTTACCTTGCAGTATGGCATTAATGGATGGAAAAATCGGCATGTCCAAAGCTGTGTAGTCAGGGTGGGGGAGTCGGATCACACTGTGTGCTCGATGATGTCCAATGTTCCCATAGCTATCTAACCTGACCAGACTTCCATGAGTGCCACTTTTAGCAAGATGGAGGGCAGAGCTAAAGGCAGGGGCCACAGTGTGATTGGCAAGTGGATTATTGTGACCTTCGCTGGGTGGAGAAGAGCCAGAAACCAGTTTGGTATTCATGATGTTATCCATATCCTCACTGTACTGGCTGTTTTGCCTGGAGAGGCTTTTCTGAATGGGTCGTGTGGTAGAGAGGTTTGGGACACTACGTTCCCTAAAAAGAGTAGCCAAAAAACAAAGACTGTTAACAGAGGGCAAAGAGGATACACTTTTGGAAACAGAAAACACACGAGTACAAAAAAAAAAAACGATGAAGAGACTTACTTCCTTCTGTGCGGGCACATTCTCTTTCCCTCCCCTTCTGACTGATTGCCATGCCGACTCCTTCTTGGCTTCTTCTCACTGACGTCCCCAACTCCATCTTGTTCTCCTCTGCCTCCCTCCATCCCTTTACTTCGATGTCTCCCTGATCTTCCAGCTCCTCCACCATCGTCACCATCTTCTGCAGTTTTTCTGTGTGATCTGGGCTTCCTGTGTTCTGACTGTCCTCCCCCTTGACTGCCACTCCGGCTGTGGTGGTGACGTTTAGTGTGCCTCTCTTCTGGTCCTGGTCCAAGAATGACCGTAGAATCTAGTCGGACATGAGACTTGTGGTGGTGCTCGCCTCTGCGACTCCGCCTACTCTCTGTGGACGCTCCTCGATCTAAGGGAGGCCTGGGTAGGCCTGTACCACCTCCACCACTCCCACTTTGTTGGTGCTCTTGCAGCTGTGTTTGCTTGTGGAGTTCATCAGCAGGGTGGTATTGGCTGACACAGAGGTCTGAGTTGTTGGCAGTGGTTTTGTTGGTATTGTTGTTCCGGTTCTCACGTGGGTCAACTACCAAGGGTCGATCTAGATGAGTTTTCATGTCTGGACGGATGTGACGTGAAAAGTTGACCTGAGAAGAAACAAGAGGGCCGAAGAAAAGCAAAAAAACAAACAAAAAAAGGAAAAGAACAAAGTAAAAAGTTAAATGTTTACAACTGGTTTTAATGTTTAACAAAATTTAAAGTATCAAACTTTAGCATTGCAGAGTAGATTGTACAAGCCTGCCAACTTGTGTAAACTGATAGCACAAGTCTAAGGGCTTTTGCCTTGTCCTTTACATTGTTGTGCTCCTCCCTCCCTGTCCTTGCCTTCCAGCGGTCATCAGGGTCCAGCTCATTGTAGAGGGCCTCACGGCTGGACGCCAGAGTCTGCTTCCTCAGCTCCTTGGTGCGCTGTTCCCACACAGACTTACTGATCCCTTTATTGTGGTTTTTCTGCTGCTCTTTACTGCAGATGAAGCAAAGAAAAAAAAAAGAGAATTGGCATCATTAAGACCTGCTTTAAAACCTAATCTTGTGAAAATATACACCTAAAGACATGATAATGATGACGTGAAAACAAACAGCAAAAATGTAAGTACATGAAATAGCCAAAACACACAGACAGACTGGGACCCACAGACATTTAAGGGTCAGTTTGGCTGGGCCTACAGAGGTAGATCTCTACAGAACTCAGAGGGTGAGTTTAGATTGGGGTTTTGTGGGAAAATTCAGGACAATCAATATCTCACCAGTTGTAGATCACTGAATAACCTCAGTTTGGGAAAAAAGAGTTTAAAACAAACTAGACTGACAAATTAACAGTTAGTGCGAAAAGGGCCAAGACCAAAGTCGACTGCTGCTACAATAAAACAACTTCAATCTCAAGAAATTCTTCATGGTTGATTTGATCATTTGCTATAAATGTTTACACTGCTGTCAATTTAGCATTACATGTTTATTTACAAATAATTATATTGCTTAGGGATGCACTGATACCGATCGGGTATCGGGGCTGATACCATTCTATTGTACCCAGATTGGTATCAGTTAGTTAACCGATACCATGAACCGATACCTAAAATGTGGAAACTCTGTAATAATTCACAGAAAATGTTTATTTTTCACTTGAAATTTTGGTTTTGTTGTCAATTTTATTAATATTTAATTTTTTTATCGAGTTCACCGTCATTTGTTGTAACAAGCAGAGAAGAAAATAAAACCTGTCCTTCCAATTCATTGCATTTTTTGTGTGGTAGAAGTATCAACATTGGTACTCGGTATCGGCAAGTACTCAGATTATATCGTTATCGTATCGGTTTGAAAAAAGTGGCATCATTGCATCCCTAATATTGCTGTTAACAAGTGTAAGTATAGCAACAGTTAGCTGTAGCATTTCCAGTGTCTGCATTCAAATTTGGAAAAGTCAACTGGGTGTCCTCAGAAGTCTGAATTCCAACTTGTACAGTTGGAGAATTAGCTTGTACGGCTAACAACAGCTTGTCTGGTTACTGAACACAACAATCCGACTAGTAACTGGAAAACAGTTTCCATTTCCAGATTCGATGTAAGTAGAACACAGCATATACTTCTTTTCCCCAAACTGAGATTGTTTAAAGTGCTATCTACAACAGGTAAGAGTAAAAATTTACACAAAACTTAACTTCCACGTATCTGAACTATCACTGTAACTCCATCCACACAGTTTCCAAAGCACAAGGTCATCACCTTTACTTTGGCAAACTATGTAAGGACACGAAGTGGAGGATAAAACTGAGGCAAGGTCTTAATTTGTTGGAGTAATTCATACTTTAACAACCCTTGTTTATACTTTCCAATCAGAAGTACGTATGTATACAGCTTGAAAATTTCTACAATGCCCTACAAGCTACAGTCACCAACTCCTATCTTACCCTCCTTTTGTCAACTTTAACTCCATTGTCTCTCAGAGCCAGCAGTCAACCACAAGAAAGCAAGAGCTGTGCTGTGAGGAGCAGGCAACAGAAATAATAATAAAAAAATACTCTTAAAAATAAATAAGCCAACACAAACAACAGCTGAAGAAAGCCTGGAATGTATTTCATAAAGGAAAGATAAGAACAAAAAGGGGAAAAAGGAAGAAAGCTAATCTAAAACACAAGAGAAAGCAAGGAATGGTTGTAAACTCAAACAGAAGGAATTCAGAAATGAATAAACAAATAAATAAATACCAGTCCAGAAAGGGGTCGGATGCGTTGTGACACTCACTGTGTACTTTGTTGCTGAGGAGGGAAACAGCTGGTGAGTGAGATGGCACAAAAAAACAGGAGGATTTCATTCCAAAATGAGCAATCCATCCATCAATTAAAAATAAATATCGAGCCAACCAAATTAAATGTACCATAAAAACACTGAATTCTAAATATATTTATAAAAAACACTGAGAAATACAAATGTTACAAATGCAAAACTGAATTTTTTAACTTATTTTGTTTTGGGATTTTTTTGCCAAATGGTTTCAACATTTTGGAATACAATCCTTCATGTAGAGACACAATACAACATGTACAAATTAAACATTCACACAATCCTGTCAATCTAAAACACCCATTTATATGCGGCTCTTTTATAACTTTCATTTTGTGCATGCTTTCTTTCGGCACCTCTTAGACTATTTTCACATATTTTGTATTTACCTTTGAAACTGATTGATACAATATTTCTGACTTTGTTAAAATTCACAAAAAACAAGAAGGACCATTTCTTCACTTTTAAATTATCACGAGAAATAATGTCCCTGTATCAACACATCCGCAAATTATACAAACATATCAGTCGATTGTGAAAGCGCCAAAAAACGACATATGAGAGTGTTTTCATTTGTCACAAATGACCTGTGGGAGCATTTTCTGGGGTCCAGCTGACAAATACGCATGCACGAGGTTTTGCTCTGATCAGCTGAAAAAAAACACAAATTGTGCAGCAATATGTCTCATTTTAATATAACAGTTATCTTTAAAATGTAAAGATATTCATGCACACACTGTAAAGCAGAATATTTTCACGTTAGTAAGTGGAATGGGGAAGGTTAGAGTTGCCGATAGAGGTCGCATACGGAATATCGTGTCGATTTTACGGATCACAAAATCGTTTTCGTCTTCCTATTGAAAAAAAC
Source organism: Pachypanchax playfairii (assembly GCA_006937955.1). NCBI lineage: Eukaryota > Metazoa > Chordata > Actinopteri > Cyprinodontiformes > Aplocheilidae > Pachypanchax > Pachypanchax playfairii. The sequence goes on along the minus strand of SSNP01000125.1, from coordinate 1,336,834 downwards.
AAAAGTTGGATCCAAGATGGCCGACTTAAAAATGGCCACCATGGTCACCACCCATCTTGAAAAGTTTGCCCCCTCACATATACTAATGTCCCACAAATCAGTGTTAATTTTGTTGACTATAATTTTTCGTCATAATTTTAGTCATAAATACATTTTTGGACGAAAACGAAACGAAAACTAAAATAGACGGCCCTATTTGAGACGATTATTATGACTAAAATTATGTTGATTTTCGTTAACAAATAAAAGACGACACGAAAATAGACAGCGACGAAATCATATCAGAGGAAAAGAAAGATGCAGAGAGGAATTAGTCAAAAAGTTAACAGCTGGGGCTACTGTGAAAAAAACCAATCAGAGCTCGGCTTATTGAGCGGTGAGCAGAGGCTTCCGTAGTTGTTTGAGATGCTCCCGGGAAGACGCCAGATGAAGTGTGGAATGGTAAGAAAATGTCCATACTATATTGCAGTTGTTAAATTAATAATTTAGAAAATATACATATTTCCGTCCACTAAAATTAGACTAAAATTAAAATTAGTTTAGTGACTAAAAATGGGACTAAAATTGAAAAGAATTTTAGTCAAAAGACTATGAATAAAACTAAATTAAAATTTCTTGCCAAAATTAACACTGCCACAAACAGGAAGTTAATATCACCAACCATTCCCATTTTATTAAGGTGTATCCATATAAATGGCCCACCCTACTGAAAACTACTTGACAGATTTCCACTTTAAAAAGCCTAAAACATCCCATAAAGTGGGGAGTGGTTGAGTTTTGAGAATAGAACTTGATTCCATTATTTATTTTTCTGGATTCTATGTAATTTTTATGTCAACCTTCTTTCCAGTATAGGACCACAGAATATCTTCTTAAGAGATTCTTCATGCACCACTGGTGGCCCCATGTTGAAAATCCCTGCTTGGGAAAAACCAGGACATTTGCTGCAGAAATTTCAGAAGATTTCTTAAATCCCTTCACAAATTAGGGATTTGGAGTTACACTGAAACAGCAGGAAGGAGGACACTGAGCAGCCCCGCGTTATTTCAGGCTTAACACAAATTTAAATCAGCCTGAAACCTTTCTTAGATTTTGAAGTATAAAAGGTTTTTAATGTAAATACATGTGTCACTTTTCTTTCGGTTAAAATTGGGTAGTTTTCTCAGTAGATACATAGAAATAATTTTTAATCCATAATGGCATCAAAGTGTTTCAGTATACAAATGAACCTGTTCACACAAAACATACATAAAACCTTGTGTTTCTCTTCCTCACACACATTAAAAACAAAATTATTAACCTCAGCAGCCACGTAAAATAATAAACACATACATTTTTACTGCTGAGTCAGTATCATACAATGCAAACTGTGAGAAATATGTAAGTGTAACGTGAGATGATGAACATTTCAGTTCTTGTTTTGAGGCCTGCGTCTTTAAGACATCTGTGTGAGGTATTGAGCGTGCAGAGGATGATGCATCAAAGTGGTAAGGTCAGGACTGCGTGGACCTGTGACGACTACAGTGCCCCTCTGTGCAGACCATATTGTAGTGTGAGCATGTGTGTATATGACAGAGTGCACGAATAGGAGTGTGTGAACTTTACCAGCAGAAAAAAGGAAAGACCCCTGTGTATACCGGGAGAGAAGATCAAAGACTCTTCTAACTGGGAGAGCTGGCCCAAAGTAGGACGTGTGTGTGTGTGTGTGGGTTTGTATTTCTGACCTCCTGGGGACCTGTTTCCTGACTTTTAGTATCTTTCTGGGGTCCGAGGGTTCTTGTGGGGACCGAAGCCTGGTCCCAATGAGGGGGACTCCCCTTTTTAGGGTTAGGGGTTAGGTTTATAGGTATGGTGTGAATAGAGTTTTAGTTAGTCTTAGAGTTAGTTATAGATCAGTAATGGTTAAGGTTAGTAAAAGGGTTTGGGTTAGGTATAAATCTAGTTACCAAAATTAATGGAAGTCAAAGGACGGTCCCCATAAGGATAACAAAACACACTTGCGTGTGTGTGTGTGTGTGTGTGTGTGTGTGTGTGTGTGCGTGTGCGTGCGTGTGCGTGTGCGTGCGTGCTTGTGGACGGGGCTGTATTGACAATCTAGTATATTGGGTAATATCTTGGTGGTTTGTCATTGATTTTTTAAATCCTCTAAACGTTGATGTGTTAACAGATTAAATCAAAATAAAATATTTTATTTGACTTTGTTAGTTTATGGAGGTTTTTTACTTTTGTTTACTGGATAATAACAATAATTACATCTTATTATGTAATTGCAGTACTTAGACTGTATGGGTGTACAGGATTTGATATCACAGGTTTTAAGGAAAGTAGTAACCCTGTTAAAGAAGTAGAGATTTTGAAAGTAGACGCATAAACTATAATATATCTGACAGTAAAGAATGAAATATTTTGATACAAGGTTTTAGCAAAGAAAAGTTGGAGTGTTTTAAGAATTATCACAATGAGGGAGAGCTCAAATCTCCAGTAGAGAAAATGTAAAAATCAAACAAACACATAAATGCAAAGTAACAGTTATTAAACATGCTCATGTATTATTTTATCATGAAAAGAGAACGTGAGATATCTGGGGGTTTATTTTATCAACTGTTTCCAAGATTCTGACAATGACCATGTGTTTGTTCTGTTGTCAGGGGATGATCCTCCCAAACCTGTCGCAGACCGAAAACATTTTAACATCAGTGTATAACACCTGCTCTTACATAAGTTAAGGCATTACTATACTATACTATACTATACTATACTATACTATACTATACTATACTATACTATACTATAATATAATATAATGATTCTCAAAGCTCTTTGGACAATAATTTAATTTTAATTTCTAAAAATCAAACTTTATATACAATAACTATATAATAAATTATGTAGAAGACAAAGTTTCAGATGTGATATCAATTTCCTGACCAGTACAGAGAAATGTATTATCTTCCTTTCAATGTACTGACTCACTTTGTAAGTGCTTGACATTTACATGTAGGTGTCAAAAATAAAACCAGACTGTCAAAGGGACCAACTCACGCTGCGATGGAGAGGTTGGCGGCCGACAACGGGCTGACTTCAGCCACCTCCTTGGCTTTCTGCAGGGCGATCTTCTGACTGGCAGCCTCTTCCTCCTCCTGCTCGTCCTGTAGAGACAGATAACGAGAAAAAAAATTTTTAAGTGAAAATGAGAGATAAAGTTTCTTCACAGAGGGAGTAAAGTAAAATTCCACTGTACTTTACCTTGGTCAGTTCCTGTGCATTGGCCAAGTTGTCCACAGCGATAGCCAAGAACACATTAAGCAGAGTGTCTGAACACAGAGTTAAAAGCAATCCACTTTATAGAAGACTGTTTGTACAAGAGCATACAGCATACACATAAAAGTCCTACTAAACTACTTGTATTATGTAATTCTTGGCAAGTTTGTGTAGATGACTGCAAGAGAAACGAGAAGGTTATAGCTGGCATAATATTCACACTCATTCTGACTTGCAGGGATGCACCACAAAAAATATGTGCTAAAAATAAAAAAAAAACATAAAGCAGAAAAACAAATGTTCTTTTTAATTTCATGTCATGTCGCATTTAGAGGATACAGTTGCCAAAAAGTGTGAGGACGATGAAGAAGACAGAGAAGGCCATTCCTTTGTTAACGCCACCCTGAGACTGGATGCCATCGTACATCACCATGTTCCAGTCCTCGCCTGTAAGGATCTATCTCACACACACATTACGACAAGCTTTTCAGATTTCATCAGGAAGCATTAAAAATATTTTTAATCCTTATACAGACTGTGTTTTCTTGGATCACATTGTCTCTGCTCACCTGAAACACTGTCATTATTGCTGCAGGGAAGGTGTCAAAATTGGTCGGCGGGGTACCATTTTCAAAATTAAACCTAATAAGAAAATAAAGTAGCAGAAGGTAAATAAAAGAAATATGAGTAAAATACAAAGAGCAAAAAAAAAACAAAAAAACTGCAAGATTATGTAGTTTATAAGTAGAAAATTTAATTAGTTCAATCAAGAGACAAAGAATTAGCACTGACTGTCCACCGAAGAGCTGCATGCCCAGCAGGGCAAAGACAACGATGAAGAGGAAGAGCAGGAACAGCAAGCTGATGATGGACTTCATAGAGTTGAGCAGAGAGACGACGAGGTTACGCAATGATGCCCAATACCTGACGAGGAGACACAAGAAGCGCGGGGTTAGTTGTGTTTATGCATGTAACAGGATCTTTTTTATTTTAATATAGAAAGAAAAACATGTTGCTGTGACTCACTTTGTGACTTTGAAGATTCTTAATAACCTGAGAGCTCGGAGCACACTGATGCCAAACGATGTGCCTGGCTGGATGATGGACCACAGCACCTCAAATATACTCCCACTTATCACCTGATACAAACACAAACACATGGAAGCTGTGGGGTCTCTTGGGGTAAAATGATCAAATAACATATACACATAAGCATGAAATGTCACATATATGTTAATATGTATTTATTCATTTTTGTATGTGTGTGCACGTTTGCCCATAGTTTGCACAAAATAACACAAAAACCACATATCGGACCAGCTCGAATGGCACCCCCAGTGGTCCGCAGGTGTAATCAATCCAGCTCTAGTGGAAGTGAGAATGAACCATGGGAGTAGGTCGGAGTAGAGTGAAAATGCAGGTTTATTTACACTTTCAGGCGAGGAAGAAAAATATGGACTTAAACAGTTCATTCCACCAGTCCAAATCTTTGAACTCACACTTTCCTTACGCAGTTACACGTTTACAACTGACTCCTGTGTCTCTCAGACACATACTGACCCTATACTGAAAGTAACGATTGGATGTACATCAACAACGGATTCAAGATGGCCGCCACAGCTAACCTTAGAGAACAAAAATAGCGGCAACTCAGTCAATTTTAGAGGCATTGAGCCAAAGCTTGGTGTACACAGTTGTTACAAAGTACTCACTGAGGTACTGTACATCTGAGGAACTGTACATCTACAACTGAGTACACTGAGCGGTCAACCTAATTCAAGATGGCCACCACAGCTAATAAACAAATGTACAAATTCAGTCAATTTTGAAGATATTCAGCTATAATCTGGGGTGGTGGTAGTTAAGAGTCATCCCCAAAAATACTCTGACTGCTTACCAATATTACAAGAACTTTGCTTAAAGAGGCCATTTCACACAAATTTCAGGTTATTTCTGAAGCATTAACCTGTAATATGAAACATTTTATATCTAAAAAATGTCATGAAACACTGATTAACAGACCTTTCAATCTGTCTGCGTCAAGATTCAGCTGGTTTCATCAGGTTTCGGGCTGCAACTCATTAATATTCATTATTCGAATTTGCTGGACTCAGATTGGCTAACAAACTAGCCTATGAGAGCAAGGTATACTGTTTCCTGTCCCGCTGCTCATGGCAACAGCAGACGTAGTCTCTTTCGGTTTGATATGTGTTTATGCTAACAGCTTTTAGCCAGCAGTATGCTAGGCGTGGTTTCAACTGTGGGAGCTGATGAATACTAACGAACAAAGGAGTTGTGACGAAACAGATACAGGTCGTTTGAACTCGGGTTTTATCGCCACCTGCGTAGTTTGAGAGGTAAAAACTGAAAGAGAAGTTGTTGACCTGTTTTCACACACGCTATGAAGGTAAGAACACCTGTGGAGCTAAAATGTTCTACAGAAACCTCAGAAAAACGTTTTTAATGGAATGGCCTCTTTAAAACTTTACCATTAAATCAACTATTTGCCATCTGTTAGTAAATTATCCAATCAACCGCTAGCTTGACTTCACTGAAAGCAAGTAAAAGTTACACATTTTGTTTGGAGAAATTCCAATTCAGGCTAGCTGCATCTGCTAATTGCACAAAATGGTCATAACTTTCAAAATTTCAGAAATAATAAGCATAATTTTCTCTTGGTAGTGGTTCAGTGTCACCTCCAACATACATATACTGAAACTGCTAACAGATTATATGAGATCTCATGACCAAGCAGTCAGGCTCTGATGACTTATGAACGCCTTTACTAACAGCTGTCATCAAAAATTGGGATAAAATCACAATCAATAAATAAACAACAGCAATAATATTTGCTGTGTTACTTAACATCTCTTGATTGGCGATGGCAGCTGAGCTGAACATACTTCTGACTTGTCTAGTTGACACAAGAGTGTAAAGATTGCTCGATTTATGCATTGAGTGGGTATTTGTTTTGTATTACAGTCTTTGTGTGAGGTTTGTAGTCAGGTGCAGAGCAGGATCTTACAATGCAGTCGAAGCAGTTGAATGAAGAGTTGAGGTAAGCCTGTCTCCCCAGGCCATACATCTTTACACACATCTCTGTTAGAAATATCCCCAGAAAGAGGAATTCAGCATAAACTACATGAAGAAAGACAACAACGAGAAGAAAAAGGGAAAGGCAGGAAAAGCAGAAGTTTTTATTAGTACTTTTCGCAAATGAGCAAAGAATTTTACTAATGATTGAACCTGTGCAACTTGTTTTATAACAACCGTGCAAAGTAAATGTTTAATCCAGTTCCTGTTTGCATCTGAATTAACTTACTTGTTGAATTTAGTAACACTACTGTGGAATTCGCTAACCCACTCCCTTCTACTAATCCATATGTTTAAGATCATTTGATCTCAAAGCGAGCTTGTATGTTCCCATTCCTACTCACATAGAAAATCCGAAAGTGGTTCCGGCTGGTTGTAGTGTACTACGGCCACACAGAGTGTGTTGAGGCCCACCAAACACAGTACGGTCCAGTAAAAGGCCTGGGATTTAACAACACGTCGAATAAAGAAGCGAAATCGGCGCTCCCGCCTCTTGAATGTTGACCCTTCAAGTTTTGAGCTCTTCAGACTGGCTCGAGCAAAAGGTGAGCCTGGAAAATGTCAAGTTGGATTACCATTAGCTCACTGGCACAACAATACACACACATGCATTAAAGAATAGTATTTGTAATAAAATATTGATCTATCAATAAATACAAGGCTGGAAATAGTTTTCATAGTAAAACAGGTGATCTTACATCTGTAGAATTTTACTAAATTTAAATGTAAATGTGAGTTGATGTGAATTTGTTGCCTGTTCTAACTTTTTCAGATGTGTTACCTGTGTTCATGCTAGAATATATTTTAGTTCTGATAAATATTGTTTATGTTCAAGGGATTTTAACAGCTTTGCAAATCACTGTATTCTGTTTTATTTACATTTTACACAGCAAGCAAACTTTGTTGGAATTGGGATTGTATAATCTGATAACATTGATAACAGATTAAAAATGACATTATAATGAGATAGGTATATACATTTTAGTAATGTGAAAACATTTTATTATAAAATGATGAATATATTGTTCAAACAATAAACCTTTCCAATTAGAACATTCTACATTTCTATTTCTTTTGTAGAGTAAAAGAATTCTTCATCATATTAGCAACATTATTAATACTGAACAAGAATTAAAATCATTAACTAATTTAATCTTACAGCAAAAGAAAAAAATGGATTGTGAAATAAATCCAAATGTTAATTCTACTAGGAGATTTAGAGTTGGAAAACCACCACGCAAGACAATTTAAAAAATCTGTCTAGATTTATAGTGCTGAATGAAAGCCTGGTGGGGTGAAGCTGGAACAAGATAAAAAAAAACAGTTAAAGACAGGGAGAAGGATGTGGGGCTACAGGGAAAAAACAAAGGTGATTTTAGGACAGCATCTGGGCAAAAGACAGAAATGCAAAAGGCAAGGGAGAACAGGAGAGGATGGTCAGATAAATGTTGAAATGGAAGATAAGATCTCATCAGGTGCATCTCTGTGCACCTGTGGTTTGTCTTTGTGTGACTGTGCGTTAGAATAAATGAGACAGACAGTACCTACTGCCAGGTCCACTTCTCCTTCGTCTGGGTTTAGAAGCTCTGCTTTGTTCTTATGGTTCTTTGTGGGTCTCCTTCGAGAACCTGCAGTAAAAAGAATTGTGTTTATAAATATAAGGTTCTATTGATTATGTTGACTTGTGTGTTGATTTATTGGAATTGAGTGGATACCTCACTTTTTGTGCACAGCTATGTGAACAACCTCAGTTTGGAGACACAGGGCCTGATTTATCAACATTCCAAGTAAAGAGCGCAAAATAGCGTGCGCCGCAAAAGTTTTGCGCCAAGGGCGTGTTCCTGATTTGCGGGTGATCTACTAAGACTGATTGCGCAATTGTTAACCGGCACAAAAAGCAACATTCAAATGAGGAGTCTGACGGTGCTATTCTCTTGCGAGCACAAGAAAGGCGCAAACATAAAACGAAACTCGAGCCACTGGAGCTTCAGATATAAGCGGAAGAGGTAAAAAATATTGTTGAGCTGCAGCAAAGACATCTTCAGGCTCCACTCTGTGATGTTGTTGAATGTTGTGCAACACACAGCAAACAACAGTGATCAGAGCGAAAGTCGCCCCCCCGCTGTGCGGTCCAAACACCGACACCTGCTTTTCAGGATGTGGTGCGCTCCATAACGTTTCTCGTGTGGGCCAGATTAGTTTGATGTTACTCCCCAGCAGTCGGGTTGAGTGCAGGGGTTAAAGGGGGTCGAATAAAGCACGAATAAAGTAACACACGCACCCAAGAGCCGCAATCTCCATATTCACCATCTCTCAACCTCGTAAATATAACAATGTTCCTCAGAATGAAACAATCGTGATCCTGGATAATTTACCACAACGTTTGCATCATGTTTGGAAAATTAATGTATCTGCTCGCGTAACATTGCATTCAAAACCTGTGACACACACTAGACCAGGCATCTCCAACCCTGGTCCTCGAGAGCTACCGTCCAGAAGGTTTTAGATGTGTCCCTGCTCCAACACAGCTGAATCAATTAACTGAATTACCTCTTCAGCAAGCCATCAAGTTTAGCAAAGGCCTGCTAATGAGTCATTCATTTGATTCAGCTGTGTTGGAGCAGGGATGCATCTAAAACATTCTGGACAGTAGCTCTCGAGGACCAGGGTTGGAGATGCCTGCACTAGACAATCTACCCTGGGAGACGCAGCTCTAACTGTCAAAGTGTGCTGGAATGATCCACACGTCTCGCTGTGTCTTCTCCATGCAACAATCACTGCAGTCATTTTTAAGCCGAGTTAAGACATGCTTTTTAAAGGCGGTAAAAATCCGCGCGAAATTAGAAGTCGCAAACATTTTCAGGTTTGATAAATCACACTGCGTCTGGAACGTCCACTTACTTATATGCTCTCCCAACATTTTGCACCTTCAGACAGAAACGCCCACATTGCATATTAATCAAGGGGAAAAGCGTTAAAATGACTTTGCGTGTCTTGCTGGCGGTTTACTACTACTACTACTGTCATTTAGCAGACACTTTTATCCAAAGCGACTTACATTGAGAGAACATACAAGCAAGAAATCAAAGAGAAGGAAACAATATAAGGAGGCGGACTGTTTGGAGTCCAGTTTAATTCCGACGCTGATACATCAAGTGTATCATTTTTTTTTTTTTTTTTTTTTTTAGTGAGAGATAAATTCTCAAATCGCTATCATAAATCATAAATTAATCCCACATTAAGACTGAAAGTGTTCTTTAAAGAGGTGAGTCTTAAGTCTGCTCTTAAAAGTAGCTGCAGACTCTGAGGAACGGACCGAGTTTGGTAGGTCATTCCACCATCGGGGGACAACAGAGGAGAAGAGTTTGGAACATGATCTCATGCCACGTTGTGGTGGAAGCGCTAGGCGTCTTTCAGCGGCTGAGCGTAGCTGACGCATGGGAATGTAGGTTTGGATGAAGGAGTGAAGGTAAGTAGGAGCTGTGTGTGTTAGAGTCTGGTAAGCCAGAAGCAGAGCTTTGTATTTGATGCGTGCTGCAACTGGAAGCCAGTGCAGAGAAATGAGCAGCGGAGTGACATGAGCCCTTTTGGGCTGGTTGAAGACCAGACGTGCTGCTGCGTTCTGAATCATCTGCAGAGGTTTAACCGAGGACGCCGGAAGACCGGCCAGCAAAGAGTTGCAGTAGTCGATCCGGGACAAGACCAGGGCCTGGACCAGAAGCTGTGTGGTGTGGTCTGTGAGGAAGGCTCTGATTTTCCTTTCCTGATTAACAGGCGCAGTTTTACATGCGTGTCGTCAGTAAATCACCTGCTGCTTGTTTTTGCGGTTTGCGCCTGTTTTAACAACCTCAAACCTTTGATAAATCAGGCCCTTAGAGTTTTTACCAGACTAATATGCAAACAGCGAGTCCTACCTAGGAGCTGATTACTACTGTTTACTGTCAACTCTGAGCTCCAAAATATCATAAAGGTACAAGCAACACTGTTTGAAAAACCTTGACTTCAGGTCATGATATAAAATTCCTGCTGGAATAACCGAGTTTTTGCATAGTTGACAACACATGTGAAAATGTATAAAATAGTGTTGTCATGAATTATTACACTTGCTTTAGGACGGCAGAGATTCACTTTGTAACTGGTCCTGTTGACTCTTCCGCCCATTCAGCACTAATCTCTATTTCCCCAAGTTGAGGTTCTTCAAAGAGCTACAACAGGTATAATTTTAACAATTCATAACCTTTCCAGATAAAAACCAAAAACACTTAAAACTTGAACTGTTTCTTTGATAACGCTGTAAAAAAGGAATCTATGTAGATACTATTATAGAATTTCATACCATCATAATCGTTTTCATTTTCATCATCCGCCAAGATGACTTCTTCTGCAAAGTACACAAAGCAAAAGTGTTAACATAATAAAGTGCCTCAAGACCATGTGTGGACATGGAAAAGTAAAGCAAAGGTTCACAAAGGTTCTTATGAACGATGGATTCTTATTAATCTCCCAGTTCCTAATAAATCTGGAGTTTGTAGACATGCATGAAGGGGGGTAGAGTTTCCTACAGCCTCTTTAGGTAGTTGGTACAGCTGCCATTCAATCCACGAGAGCAATTTCTTCCCCTCTGTTACTGGCCTATTGAATAAGACCCAGTAGAACTCACTATTGCCCCTTTTCCACTAGGGTCTGGAATGGGTAGATTCAGACCCATTTTGACGCATTTCCATTACCTTTGTCTGGGCCAATCCGACACCTTTTGTATGTTTTTGTTTAGGTCTTCCCCATTGTCTGCATTTGTTGAAAATAATAGCGGAAAATTTCTGTTACCTTTCTGGTGTTTTAGCTAATCGATAAATAAACGTTATGAATTTTGCTACTCTAATTACTTATAACATTAATATTATAATATACTAATGTTTGAGCAACTGTAGTAACAGTAGTAGATTTTTTATTTTTAATACAAATTTCTAATATATTTATTTATTTATTTGTTTATTTATTTTAAATACTGTAAAACTGTTACTTTTGCTCAAGGTTTTGCTTTTGTTAAACTCTTTTATTGGCTGAGGCTTTAACTCAAAGTTTTATGATGGACTAAATCACCATATGAGAAGGACTTTCATATTCATAAGTCATTATATGTAAAACAACCCCCACCCATGTAGAGCAAACTGTACATACCAGCCTTGCAGATCCACTCAAGGTAACCATTGAGTTCCCTTTCAATCTGCTGCTGTCTTCTGAGCTTCAGGAATTCCCTCCTGTTCTCCACACGCTCTCTTTCTTTGGCAAACTCCCTACAGTGACAAACACACACAAAGAGTAAGTAGCTCAAGAGTTAATAGTCAGAATATTTTTACTGTAAAATGTCTTAATTTTATTTTTTATTGAGATATCATAGGACTGCAAACCGTAAACAAATCTCACATTTAAGACCTTTAACAAAGTTGAACCCTTACCCTGACAACACACCGAGCACCAGGTTGAGCATGAAGAAAGAGCCGATGATGATTAGGGGGATGAAGTACATCCAGTTCCACGCGCTCCCTGAGGCGTCATTGCTCTGGAAACACATACGAACATGTCATACAAGCTAATCAATGTTCTGCTTTGCACACATGCCACTAAGGTAATACAACTCAGTCTGACTGGAAACATAACCACTTAATCTGTCAGTTATACTATTTGTTAATAATCCTCTTCATGAACAATGAAATGTGTGTTTTGATTGAAGCCTGCAGGTTTGTAAAAGTCTCCAATGAGGAAAAATATATCCAGGTGTTTCTGTTAAAACACCTGGTTCTGTCAGTGTGTGTCCCCGGACAGCTGTGGCTACAATATGTGTGTAGTTTATCACAACTAAATGTGTGAATGGGTGAATAACAAATTGTAGTGTGAAGCGCTTTGGGAGACAGAATCTGACTTAAAGAGGTCATTTCACACTAATTTCAGGACTTTGTGGTTATTTCTTAAGTATTAACCTGTAATATGAAACATTTTATATCTAAAAAACGTCAGGAAACACTGATTAACAGACCTTTCAATCTGTCTGCGTGAAGATTTGTCCTGGTTCTGCTCCAACTTATTAATATTCATTATTCAAATTTGCTGAACGCTGATTGGCTAACAAAGTAGCCTATGAGAGCAAGGCTTACTGTTTCCTGCCCTTCTGCGCATGGCAACAGAGCACCGAGTGTCTTCCGGTTAGATACGTCTTATGCTACAGCTTCTAGCTAGCAGCATGCTAGGCGTGGTCTCAACTGAGCTGATCAATACTGATGAGTAAAGGAGCTGTGACGAAAAAAATACAGGCCGTTCGAACTCAGGTTTTATCTCTACCTGCGTAGTTTGAGAGATAAAAACTGAAAGAGAAGTTGTTGACCTGTTTTCACACCCACTATGAAGGTTAGAACACCTGTGGAGCTAAAATATTCAACAGAAACCTCAGAAAAACTGTTTTTAATGGCATGGCCTCTTTAAAAAAGTGACTTACAAACACACGCCATTTGCTATTTACCAATTAAAAAAGGATGTACTTATCTGAACGATACTGGTCATAACTCGGTCATTTTAGTACATTGGAAGATTAAAGGTCTAATTTATATGCTGTCAAAACACATACAGCAGCAGGAATCACATGACTGTTTCAAGTCATCTCAATAAGTAAATGCATATCTGCCACTCTGTTTAGTGGCTCTGTCAGAGTAAATAATGCATCACAAATGCTTTCCTCATTCTCTCGCTGTCTCTTCCATTCTCTTGTCCAGCCAACCTGCTTTTTTTCCTAATATGAACTTTATTTTTCCTTCTGCATCATCTGTGGAAACTCATATTCACCTTTTTAGTTGTCTATTAATTATTTCAGTGTTGTTTCCTTGTCTCCTTTTATTCCTACCATCTCTCCTTCCAGCATCCCACCCTTCCACTCACTGTCACTGATTGGCCTCTACGGTGTTCATTCTTTTCACCACTCCCACCGTGAGACCTTCTGATCGTCGTTCTCGTGGCCTTCTCGTCTGTGCTCCCTCATCTCCTCCCTCATGCCTGCCTCCAACATCTAACCTGGTTCTGCTGCTGTGTACCCAGTGCACCGCAGCCCCCTTTTTCTACCATTAAAGTTTTATTGCTCCCATCCCCAGCAGCTGCGAGAATAACTTGGGCTGAGCAGGCCCTTTTAAATATAGAGCAGCAGTGGGAAAGAGGGACAGGAGGAGAGAGAGAGGGACAGCGTATGAGGGACAGAAGAGATGAAAGCAGAGGAGGGAGAGAACGATGAGAAGGAAACAATGGAATAAAGAACAACAAGCTGCAATAACAAGGACACATGGAAAGGAGACATTTAAAGAGACAACTAATTTAAAACACAAAGATCCTAATCTATCATTGGTCTCCATAGCAACCATCACCAACAGGACAATCTTTAGCTTCTGTTGTGTTGTGATATATCCTGGTACCTAACGTCTATTTAGGTGTTTTATGAAGAACTAATTAATTAAATTGTACAGTCCGTTCTGAAATTGAACTGAAATATTAAAGGGCGTGTTGACTGATAATTTAAAAGTTACACCTACGTTGAAAACCAGTATTGATAGTGCTAGGTTCTGCTGAGTCATACGTACATAGTAGAGTAGGTCTGTCCAGCCCTCCATAGTGATGCACTGGAAGACAGTGAGAATAGCAAACAGGATGTTGTCAAACTGGGTGATCCCATAGTTTGGTCCCAACCAGTACCCTCTACAAACGGTGCCTTCTGGACACAACCGCGATGGAGGTTCATGGCCACATGGGAACTCTTCTCGGATCTCCTCTGGAAATGAGTGGAATAAGGATATTAGAACAAAACCAAATACAAGAATATATAGTCATAATTACAAACATGCAAAGTTATTAGGTTATTTGTAGTTGTATTATTTCCTGTAAGAGAAGGATCTACACATCACATCAAACAACTGTTTTAATAAATATATAGATATTTATTATTTTAGTACAATTAGCATGTGTTAATGACACGTTGGAGAAAGTTTCTGCTTTAAAGGACCAAGTTAAGGCAAATAAAAAAGTGGTATAATAATATAATGTAAGGTCAAAAAAATGTATAGAATTTTATAGATTATTGCAATCTTGGGACTAGAGAAGAACGATATAAATGTTGAGGAATATTTTCCCACTATGACCTAATTGATAGGATTGAAGATCATGAAGAAGACCACTTAAAAAAAATGAACCAGCAACTTTAGTGCATGCCTTGTTCTGCCCCTATGCCATAGTCTAATAATGTTTTTTTCCTTTGTTCTCTTTTTTTTTGTTTGAGGGTTTCTGCCACAAAAATCCAGCAAGGTAATTCATTTGGGTTACATTTGTTCCCCTCTGGAAGTGAATCCTTATCTGTGGTAATGTTCTGAATTATAAAATTTGATATTTTGATTGTAAAACAGCAGATGGTTACCGCATCTCAGAAAATTACATTTTCTTTCAATTTGAAATTTAAATAAATTGTTTAAAATTCTCTGAGATGTGGTAAATTTTATTTGTAGATGCAACAACATCTAACAGTCACATCTCTGGAAGAGACAATGATTTACACTTTCCTGACATGCAGCAGTGCAGCAGTTTGCTCCTTTAGCTCTGTTTTCTCTCCCAAGAAGCAGAAAACACCAGCTCTCTGAAGATGGTCAATACTTCCCACTAAATGCACGTTACAAACCGTCTAGGTCCTTGAGAGTCAGATTGTGTTTGTCCTAGCAGTGATTTCCATTAATGTGGGCAGGCTTTCCTCCAGCGTATTTGTCATAAATAAGAGCAAACTGCATCAGTGCAGTTTTTGGAGCAAGTGTACCTTTGTGATGACATTGTAAACTAAACAAACATGAAAAACCCTCATTTGCACCTGCAAAATGCACATTGGAGATTTTGGGCCTGAAATTCAATTTCTATATCTGAAACTCTCTGAATTCTACTTCAATACATGGCCGCAGATGGGGTGGGGGACGGGGGGATCTGTCCCCTGAGATCCAAATTGACCCTGACCCCACCCCCACTTATAAGGCAAATTTTTTTTTAAAAGTCAGACATTAAACACTTGAAGCTCGTTTTTTTGATAACTGCAGCATGGCATAACCCGCCAACTCCGAAGAATGCAAAGAGTTTAAAAGCACTCTATTTATGTTTGTTTATGCATGTTTGTTCACTGTATAGTTTCAGTAAATTTCGTAGTGAATAACCACTGCATTAAAATGCGCATTAGTCAGTTAAAGTGATGTTTTCAGACTTAAATTAGTGCTAGCTTATTAGCGGAAGTAACTATGTAGACCTTCACAATAAGAGCTTTGTGTTCATTTGTAATTTAACTTGATGAAACTTTAAAATTGTCATGTAGACTGCTTATTTTGACAATTTTATTCATGTATAGTCAATGAGTTTTCAAGACCTACTAAATGATAAGTGCATTAAATCATTTTTTATAATATTTTATGCTTAATTTTTTTCATAGGGGTTTTTCTGTTTTTTCTAAAAATGGTATGCTGAAAATCCACGCAAGTGATGACAACTTTGTCCCCCTAGTTTAAAGATCCTATCTGCGCCCCTGCCTCGATGAGAACAGATGTGGGGCTCTATGGGGAAAAAAGTAGTTATGCTGGTGTCTTACCTGTGTTATTGTCAAAGCAGGTTTGGTGGAATTTTCCGATGTAGAACTCCAGGCCGATGATGGCAAACATGAGGATGGCAAAGAAAAGAAGCAGGCCGATTTGCAGCAGAGGAATCATGGCCTTCATGATAGATTTGAGCACCACCTGTAAACCTAAAGAACACAGTTCATGCAGAATTAGGATTGAAATTAAGATTGTGTTTCATGGCTGTCATTTATTTATTTTTTAATAATCCCTGGATTTCACAGGGTCCAGCTACAACACTTCCTGTATCCAACATGCCCGCCAGTGCTGCTCATTGTAAAACAGTCCTTATTAGTCCACCAGATGTGCAGCAACAAGTATCAGATGTTCTTATGTAACAGTTTAACATGAATGCATCTGTAGTCTGTTTTTGAAAAGCAGATGGGCTGAGCAGGAGGTCAGGCTCACAAATCTCGTTTTAACGGGTATCACGTGACATACAATGTGTGATTTTGCTAAATTCAAGATTGATGATTCATTGTTTTAATATACATGTAGAAGTTTGAAAGAATTTCTTACAAACCCAATTCCATAAAATGAAAATAGACACAGAGAATTGCAAAAACTGCAAAGTTCAAAAACTTAAATATTATCATTTCCAATTGAACATAAACAACATATCAGATGCTGAAACTAAGATATTTTACCATTCTATAGAAAATATTAGCTAATTTTTATTTGATATCAGTAACACTTCTCAAAAAGGCTCAATAAAAAAAGATTTATGAGATTAGCAGTTAATTGCATTCTGTTTATATTTTATTTTACACATTTTCTCAATGTTTAATTGGAATTGTGGCTGTACGAAAACTCTTCATAAAAAAAACTATTTAGGGGGTCCTAGATTTGAAAATGTATAATTTGTTGAGCAAAACTCTCACTCTCCCATTACTTTTACATTTTGTCTGTTACGTAACTGGAAAAGTAAATAAATATTTGCTCTGTAGGCTTCACTAAAATCATTTGCTAATACAATAGATTTAAATGCAGACTTTCACCCCAGTAGGATCAATAAAGGATTATCTTGTCTTGTCTTATCTCTGTGTAATAAAATAAAATACGGTTTATTGACAGTTTCAAAATGGCTACTCTTTGTGTTTTTAGTTTCCTGTCAATCTATCCAGCTGCAATCGCACAACTCATCACCCTCCCTCAGTATATGTAGGGGTGTGACAAGATCTTGTGGCATGCAGATCTCGCAAGATTAAATTGTCACAAGAATTTTTGTCTTTGTAAAAAGCTGATTTGAAGGGTAAAAAGTAGGTGTGTGAACTATTCCCAGTGTGACCTGTGGGGGCAGTAATGCTCATTTGTAGGGTCTAATCTGCCTGGAATAACAAGAAAAGAAGCAGCAGTGAGAACGTACGTTCTCTCTGGTAGCAGCACAGCAACACGGTTCTGGAGAGAGGAAATATCATCATTGAGGAAGCCCCTACCTCATTTAAAGTGCAACTAACCCCCAAATCAACTTTTTTTAGCTAATAAACTTTATAAATGAGTGTTTAATAGTCCTGCCTACATTTCTGGGTCTTGTTTTTGGTATTTTAGCACATTTTTATACAACTATTCATTTCATACCAAAAACCGTTAGTGGAGCGCCCTCTTCAGGTTAAAACGTTACACTGCACTTGAATTTGAATCAGGCATTGCTATTGGCTGAAACCTTATTTTCTCTAAACGTGATGACAGGATTCTGCCGTTATGGGATATAAAAGAACTCGGTCTCGGCCACACCTCCACTCAGTAGTGAGTGAGTTTGAACAGGAAGTGTATACGGCCATTATCAGAGTTCATTTTAGTGTTTGTGATTGTGTGAAAACCAGTATTAATTTTGTTGACTAAAATATTTTGTCATAATTTAGTCACGAATATATTTTTGCGGACGAAAACTAAACGATAAAACTAAAATAGACGGCCCTATTTGAGACGATTATTATGACTAAAATTCTGTTGGTTTTCGTTGACAAATAAAGGACTACACGAAAATAGACAGCGACGAAATCTAATCAGAGGAAAAGAAAGATGCAGAGAGGAATTAGTCAAAAAGTTAACAGCTGGGGCTACTGAGAAAAGAACCAATCAGAGCTCGGCTTATTGAGCGGTGAGCAGAGGCTTCCGTAGTTGTTTGAGATGCTTCCGGGAAGACGCCAGATGAAGTGTGGAATGGTAAGAAAATGTCCATCCATACTATATTGCAGTTGTTAAATTAATAATTTAGAAAATATACTTATTTTAGTCGACTAAATCTACAATTGATTTTAGTCTAATAAACTGCCACATATTTTCGTCGACTAAAATTAGACTACAATTAAAACTAGTTTAGTGACTAAAATTGTGACTAAAATTGAAAAGAATTTTAGTTAAATGACTATGAATAAAACTAAATTAAAATTTCTTGCCAAAATTAACACTGGTGAAAACATGTTTTTAGCACGTTACTGAAGGGTTTTCTCTTCATGCTGAGATACTTTGATTTATACCTTGGACACCTCTCTGAAACACGTTTTTGTGCAGGCAATAATGTGCAACGGTCGAACGCGCAGCCACACATGAGGCTGAGTCACAGATATTACACGAGCTAATCAAAATTTAGCTTTTGCTTTGATCAACAACAATATACTACGAAGGGACAGGTCCCATTCTGAAGCCGCTGCAGTACGAACCATCAGCTTGAAACAGTAGTGCGGTTGCGCACGCGCAGCTGCACCTGTTTGCAGAGTCACACACTACATTACTGGAGCTAATAGCATAGCTAACAACAATGTACATGTACCAGCAGAGAAGAGCCCCATTCTATGCCACCAAGCCGCTTCAGGGCGAACTATCGGCTCGAAACGATACGGATCAGAGCTGCTCATCTCGTCCAGATATTGCTCCATTTCACCTGTCCCTCTCTGGTGCGTGTGTCAGTCAGAGTGACATGTCAGTCACAGCACAGAATGCCACGCCCCCTTAGTCTGCCAGTCACTCCCATTTCTCATGTTATTTTTTGAATCTCAGACTGTATCTATGTAAGTTGCACTTTAAGTCGTTTGTGTGGCAGCATTTTAGGTATCCACTGAATACCTAATGACATATTTTGTTATTTTATTTTTCTGAAAAGCAAAGTAAAATATTGTCTTGCCTTGTTCTCGTGAGCTATGTGTATCGTCACACCCCCATGAGGAAATAATTAACATGTTTTCCAAGATTATTCGTCACTTTTAATCAGTAGAAGCCCGTCCACAGCAGAGCCACTCAACTCTGAAGTACCAAATCCAGTCCGAGTCCAGCTGAAAATGTTTTTATTTTCCTGTAATTTAGAGTCTTCAGCTCGTTGCCAACAGTCAACCAGTGAGAAGCTAGCTTTAATATTCATCATCCCATAGAAAAGACTTAGTCAATCACAACACGTTGAGTTCAAGTGAAACACAATTTTTTCTGAAATATACCCAATGTGTGTCCAAGTGTTATTGTGCAAATATACATCACATATCAGTATGATCCACTTTTTAAACTGTATTTTTTAACCTTTTATTAAGACCTAAGTTATGATGAGCAAGAGCTGAATTGCCAGCTCAGGCGTACAGAGGAAAAAACAGCTATTATTAACACTGCAGTGGCAGCCGTGCTGCAACTTTGCTGCCACCGTAACATTTAGAAAATGAGCACATTGAGCAAAGAATGGTGCATTATGCAAAACGACCCCGAAGGTTCATATAACATTGACGTAAATGCTTTGGCTTTCTATTTTTACACTCCAAAACAACAAGTATTCTGCATCGTTAGAAGAATAATCATTCCGTGTGTTTCAAGAAGTTGTTTGGAATGAAAGTGATGAGAATGAACTTACTGGGTATACCGGACACCAATTTGAGAGGCCTCAACACCCTCACGGCCCGAAGGGTCCGCAAGTCGAAATCCGAACCCACAGTGGACAGAATCCTGAAGGGGAAAAGATAAATGCTTAGAGGTNGTGCAAACAAAATCAATATTCAAGCCAGCCAGGCTTGTCACTGTCAGTCAAACTTGCAGTTTGTAGCAGTCTCGCCCCTCGTGCGCACACACACACACACACACACACACACACACACACACACACACACACACACACACCCTTTGTGAAGCTATTACAAGTATCTGAGCGAGTGCACTGTATGTAAATCCTGTAAGAGCTGAACTGATCAATACAGCTGACAAGCGAAGTAAGACAGAGAAGTGTATCAGGATGAGGAATGGGGGGGGCATCAGAAATGAGAGAGAGAATAAAACTGGTAGTATGAAGAGAAAGAGAGGAGAGGAGGTTTTCATGGATATAAAACATTCCTCCGTTAGGTGGTAAACACCTTGCAGTATTTTTTTTTAATCAAAGATCATTGTCCAAACGAAAAACATAAAGTTATCAGCAAGGGAAGGTTAAGATGTTCCTCTGAGCTGCCAGACTTCCAGTCAGTCTCCTCGTCTGACGCACACTCTGTGAATCATCCCACTTCCCACTTCTCTCTCTCTCTCTTTCATTCTGTCTCCAACACGTTTCTACTTTCCTCTGGCCCACAAAGATGCTCCGTGACACAGCAGAACAGTAATCACACATGAGCTCCACCTGCCTTTCAAACATTACAAATTACATATAAAAGAAAAACACACACAAAATGATGGTCAATGAGTGAACTGTTATGGTTTTTAAGCATGGAATCACGTGACCATGAAGGTCTTCCTTGATAGATGCTCAAACACTGGTGTAGACAAGAGTCCTTGTAATGACATTGTGTGATATCTAATGCCTCACTAGGGGCTGACGTGTAACTGAGAGGTTCCATGTTTGGTTGCATGGCATCGATGTACTGTACTTCAGCTAAACATTACGTTCCACTCAAGAATGAACTATTTTCAGAAAGGCTGCATGAAAATGAGAAAACATGCAATTGAGACGTTACTGCAATGATGATGTTTCTTTTCCTGCATTATTATACTCGTGGCAGTTTGCTTTAGCTTCTCTGTTGGTACCATTTAAACCAAGTGCGAGGTCTACCGGATTGGGCCAAAATATTACTGGCATGAAGAATTGTGCTGGCATTGTATACTCAAAATATCATTGAAGGCAATTTATTGTACATTGATGTTAAAATAAATTAGGTATACATTATTCAGCTTTACCAGAAAAAAATAAAAAGTTATTTTCTTTTGAGACTTAAAATCTAAACTAAAACAACTCTTATGCCTCCTGTACTGCAACAGAAATAGAAATAAAACGAGGATAAATTGTGACCAAATTCTGACACAAACAAGATATTTTGTGACTAAATTGCAACAAGAATATTTGCACAGCATTCACAGAAATGTCTCCAGAATGTCACAATTTAGTCACAGTTTCCACACAAGTACCAATTCAGTGCAATTCCAGCTCAAAATCAGTGTCTTTTCTCCTAATTCCATGTCTCAGTGTCATACTGTCCTTTGGCTCTATCACACTAACTCAGACTACTGATTGAAGCTCAAAACTTTTTTCTGCACAATTCTCTCAAAATAAAAACATTCCGTCTACGAGGGCTGACTCTAGTGTGAACCCATATGAAGGTAAAGTCTCTCGAGACTGCGTTAGCCTGCTTAGCCATGGTCAATAATAATCATCTTATTCTGAATGTGAACAAGACAAATTTCCATCAGGTGGAAAGAAGTGACGGTGTAATATAAAACCTCACTGTTCACCTGGACAGCAGACTGAACTGTGATGCTGATTTTAGGAAGGGACAGCGCAGACTGGACTTCCTCAGGAAGCTTAGATCCTTCATCTTCAATCTTTTATAAGTCTGTTTTGGAAAGTGTGGTTAGGTCTGCAGTCACCTGTTGGGGGCGGAGCATCAGAGCAAGTGACATGAAGAGGCTGAACAGATTGATAAGGAGGGCTGGTTCTGTTCTGGGGACTGATCTGGAGTCTCTTGAGTTGCTTGTCCAAAGAAGGATGAAGGACATGATGGAAAACCTTCATCATCCTCTTCAGAACACAGTAACTCAACAACAGAGTGTCTTCAGCCAGAAGATTCTTCAGATCAACGCAGACGCTGCAGGAGATCCTTCCTGTCCACAGCTAGAACCCTCTATAATGGTTCTCAGAAGAAACAATGACTACAACATTTATTTTTTTACAGTGAGTATGATTGATTGATTGATCAACAATAAAGAAAACAAATTTACTACAACAACAAAGTCTTCAGTTGGACCATCTGTGATTAAATCAGGGTGAATAAAGTCCAGACAAGCTGTGAAGAAAATCTTCAAAGTGTTCCTGATAAAAAACACGATAAAACGTATGGAAATAATGATGAAAACAAAGGTGAGAAAAACAATGATGCTAATGAGGGCTTTGATGGTGACAACAGTGATGATGATGATGATGATGATGATGATGATGATGATGATGATGATGAGGCAATCCAGAAATCAGTTTCCAAGCAGCATCCACTGTCACAGTGTCAGACTGATGAGGCAGTTCCTCATTCACACCGTCTCCACGGTTACAGGGCCCCTTTCCTCATTCATAGTGTTTCCATGGCAACAGGGACCTTGGCTCATTGATAGAATCTCTGTATCACCTTGGTAACAGAGCCAAGTGAGGAGCGGGATTGATTGTTTTTTCTTCTTCTTCTTCTTTATCTCTATTTAATGTGAATGTTTTTGTAACTGGCACAGCACACAAACACACACATATCGGCACAGCAGATGGGTGTGACCCGAATTGTATCGAGTGAAAATAATTCAAGTACGAATGCAGGAAATGGGGTCATTTGGAGAAATAATTAGAAAACAATATTTCTCCTGTCAGACACTGAGGGACACTGTACATTCAGTACATCCACTGTACACAGGTAAACTGATATACTGTGGACTTGCACTTCAGGAGGAAGAAGAATACAACTGAGAATCAAACTGAGAAATATTGTTATAACACTTTCTCTCCACCGTCTGCTCTCAAGGGAATCCAACACATTATCCAAACAATATTTTTTGCCTGCTCTCCTTGTCTGCTGTCTTGCTGACTTCAGCTAAATGCAGCAAATTATCTCTGTTCAGATCCTCAGCTAGACCATTTCATCTTTCCTCTGAACTCTGCACATCTTTTCCCACCTTGTTCCTATAACTTAAGTATTTTGTCTTTGATGTCTTAGTCGAACCCTAAAATTGCTCACACATTAATCTTTGGGAAAGCTATGAGATCCGCCTATTTCATGGCACATGTTTTGACTTGAAAGAGTACAGAAGGCACAGATGAATAAATGAGGACTGCATTCCATTTATTCTGCTGCTAAAAACGTTACAGAACAATCTGTATATGCAGCAGCAGAAGTGGAATTCAGCCCTCATTAACACATCTGTGTTGTCCCCACTTTTTCAGCTGAAAGTTTCTGCTGTGAAACAGGTCTATAACTCAGGAAGTTTGATTTAACTGAGCAGAACAAGGCATCATGTTTATACCTCAAGTCCAGTAGGCCCAAATCAAGGCAACAACAAAAGCAAAAGGTACAAGAAAACAGTGTAAATTAGCAAACTGCAAAAAAAGTTAATCTTTATGTTTTAATGGGGTCAAGATCAAAGTAAAAGTTTTCATAAAGATTAAAAGCTGTTCATACAAACACTGTTCTAAAGACCTTTACATTGCCATTACACATTACATGTATATTAGCATGAAATGTTTTGGGGTATTTGCAGGCATAGTTAGCAATAACAGTAAGTAGCAGTAGCTAGCTTTAGCATTTGCAGTGCAGCTTGAGGCACTTCGGACAGAATTCTTGTAATATTTGTGTTAAGCAAAGTTAACAGCAGTATAAAGGTTTATAAAATATCTTTTGTAATAACCACAAGGAAATATTTAGGATTTCAATTGTTTTAAAGAGGCCATTTCACACAAATGTCATGACTTTGGGGTTATTAACCTGTAATATGAAACATTTTATATCTAAAAAAATGTTAGGTAACACTGATTAACAGACCTTTAATCTCTCTGCGTGAAGATTCGCCTGGCTTCAGTTCAAACTCATTAATATTCATTAGGCGAATTTGCTGGACTCAGATTGGCTAACAAACTAGCCTATGAGAGCAAGGTATACAGTTTGCGCATGTCAACAGAACACGTAGTCTCTTCCGGTTTGATACGTCTTATGCTACAGCTTTTAGCCAGCAGCATGCTAGGCGTGGTCTCAACTGCGGGAGCTGCCGAATACTAACGAACAAAGGAGTTGAGACGAAACAAGTACAGTACCAGCTGTTTGAACTCGGGTTTTATCGCCACCTGCGTAGTTTGAGAGATAAAAACTGAAAGAGAAGTTGTTGACTTTTTTTCACACCCACAGTGAAGGTAAGAACACCTGTGGAGCTAAAATATTCAACAGGAACCTCAGAAAACCCGTTTTTAATGGAAGGGCCTCTTTAAAAAGACAGCAATCCACTTTGGCCCAGCTCAAGCTAGCTGTTAGCTTAACACACGTAAACTCCAACGCCAAACTGAGTCGGTTCAAAGAGTTATCTACAACAGGGAAGATATTGATTGTTTCTAACCTTTACACAGAACCTAATATTAAAAAAATTATCCATTTAAAGGCAGTTTAGATGTCAATAACAACAACAATGTTTTAAGGGGTTCAGTCACCTCACACCTTCAAAACGTGACTCAGACTAACTGGAAACTCTGAATTCTCTATAGTTGTGAGTATAATTATTGGTGCATATCTGGATAGATTGCATCATGTCTTTTTCCCAATAACCACTTTCAAATTCATTAAAATGTTGGGAGAAATACCATATAATTTCAAACACCATGAGTTTAATAAGCTTTATTCTAGGTAATGTAAGAATCACTTACTGCTGCCCGTCTTCAACACAAATTTAGAAAATGTTAAATGTAATTCTAGATGATTAAGAATGAACTCAACTCACTCTTATTGCATTTTCTTTTTGCTTTGACTTTGTGTCTGCAGCATCGAATTTAAAAGAAGCAAACGAAGAACAGAAAAGAAACGACAGAGGGGATCATTCAAAGCAAGAATGACTATAAACCAAGGGTAATTGGACTAATAATCAATACAGGCAATTAGAAACAACTAGTGTATTCCCAGTGCCAAATCTCTCTGGCAATTTACTACAACAGATAAGTCGACAGACACACAATGAGGCAACACAAATGAACTGACATCCAGGAAAAGGCTGCAGAATGAACACATGCAGCTATTTTTTTGCCTAACATGTCAGGTGCCATTCATGTGCACGTCTGAAAAGAGCTCCTGAAACTGCTCAAAGGGTAAGAAGAAAATGGAAAGGAATGTTTGAAATGGAAATGTGTGTGTGTATGTGGGGAGAGGGTCCTTATTTGTGTTAGTGTGCGTGCGCACTGGTCAGTGTGTCATCAAAGGTTTCTACCAAAGATAGAATAAAAAAAGACCAAGTAGCTTTTCATCTTCACAGAGAGGAGAACTGACAAAAACCCAACCTCCATTCACCGAAAGTGCTACAAAGAATATGTGTTTATGAGTGTGTGTGCTTCAGTCGGAACATAATGTCTCATGGGAACGTCCCCTACTGTATGTAATCTGTGAGGGCTGCAGCTTATTCATCTCGGTCACAGGAAAGGGAAGAACACTGCAGCTTGACACGCAAAAGAAGAAGCTCCTATTTTGTTGTTTACACTGGACAAAAAATCCTGTTGATTGTTTGCTGGAAAAGGAATCTTTAAATGTACTTTTCTTTGCTGCTCATATTAAATGTGTTATTCTTTGTGATTTTGCTCACTGACCTGGTTTTCTCAGCTGTTAGCAGGATTTGTTTAAAACAAATGCCACGTCTGTTTTTTTTTTATTTGCTGTCTTTTGCTTTTTACTCCTGACCAGTAAAGTATTATGTCAAGATGCATTAGTTTCAAACACAGATATATACTGTACAATGGGGAACATGATGTGGAAGTTAGAGCTAAAACAAAACAAGTGCCCTCTAGTGGCTGGCTGCAGTATGGGATTTAAGTCCTGCCCCCCTGCTTTGTCCCTGACTCTAGAGACCAGTCTACAGTCCATCACAGGGCCCCACACACACTCTCATGTATATATAATTCACACAGACTCATACCCAGTGCCAATTAGAAACACCAATTAACCAGACTTCAAACAGAATTTGGATCTGTGGGAGGAAACCAGAGTCCCGAGAGAAAATTGCATGCACAGGAGAACACGCAAACTCCACGCAGAAAGGTCTCAACCAGATTTTAAATTTAGGACCTTCTTGCTTCAAGGCAAACTTGCAACCTACTGAGCCACCGTGCAGCCCCCTCAGACTAACCAGCTAATTGCTAATTTGAGTAAACTGGATCTTACAACACCTTAATTCCTAAAATTTCAAAGCATCTACTTTGAACAGTTTATGAACCTTTACTCAGGTGTTATTTTTGTTATGTTGTTCTTTACATGATATTCTTTGATTTTTTTTGGAGCAAACTTGAGAACTATCTTTTGTCTTTCATTCATAATTTTGTTATAAAGAAATAACTGTGTAATGTGAGACTGATGGTCGTGTATAGGTTCATATAATAACATTTGGATTGAGTTTTTTTTTAATTTAAGTTGTGCAGAAAACAGCAGAATTCTACGCCTCTACACCGCAGACTTACCCCTCCTTTCCACTAAACGGGTCAACAGCGCGTAACGTTGTGCTCGCACAATCAGCCGTCACTTCCTACTGGGAGCGCTTCACTTATGTATCACTCGCGGAAATCCCGCTGGTCTCAGGAGATGTGAGTTCGTCAGTACAAACAACAACAAGCAGGGAGAAAGACGATAACATGTATCCAGAACCCGTCACAGGTCGTGTATTTTTCATAGTCTTGCAAACGGAAATCCGCATGTTTCCTTTTATTTCGAAACTTCAGAATATTTTATGTTTCACGAACGCCTGATTTCCTGTCTGGCCCAAACTAAACTGCTGAGCTTGACGTGTTTTAGAAGAGTAGAACTACAACCTATAATGTACCCGCGACACTACGCTTCTGAGACGCGTCTCATCCTCGCTGCTTCATGCCCAGCAGAAACGGTCTCATTGACTTTAATGGCGTATAACACGTCACTAACGTTGTGCGTCTGTTAGGCGTTCAGTGGAAAGGAGAGGTTACAGCTAGCTCTTCAATCCAGTCAGAACTAATCTCTGTTTCTCTAAACTGAGGTTGTTCAAACAGCCATGACAAGATGTTAAATGGTCCTAACATTTCCATAAAAAACAACAACAAAAGATCTAAACTAAAGCTTTAAATCATTACTGCTGTTTTGTTTAAAATTTTTTTAAGTGACTAGCAGGAGACAACCAGGCTACATATGTGTGCTAAAGTCTACGAAGAGATCTGGTTGCTATTTTATTAAGAATTTCTTTATTTGAATAAACTCATTGTAGGATTAGGAGAGAGAAATTATTTACTGAAAATGTAAAGATATTCATGTCCTCCTTAGTGCTACTTCTCCTTCCTCCTCCTCTTCACCCATTCACACTGTCTCTGCTGACGCTGATATTCTCACCTCTTTAACAGACGCTCTGTTGTGCCACACTTGGTGTCATGATTGCTCTTATTAAAGAACTTACTGCCAGACTGAGTAGTCACTCAGTACATGTGTTTGTGTTGATAAAAAATAGGAAAAATAGCAGGAGGTTTTTGTAAGACTTGAAGCTCCCCAAATCACAACACGTGTACAAAAAATACACAATGACCTTAATTCAATAGACTGTGCTTGCACTCCTACACAATAATTACATGGGACATGCAAGCTCATAATTAAATTTGACAGTTGCATCTAATGAATTTGTGATTTTAACAGGCAGAAATCTGTGTTTTATTAGTTTGAAATTATGTTGAAATCTGCTTAAATAAATTCCAGAGCACTGTAGCAATATTAAAATGTGGCTCTGTAAATCTCTTTCACGCTTGAGAAATGCCAAAAAATCTTGGTGTCAACTGTAATTTAAAAAAAAATTAGATGAGAAATGTGTTTTGTTTTAATTGATCCCTGACTCATGCAGTTTTAAACACAAACATACGTGCGTTGATGGAAACATCACTGTGTGGATTTATGGGGGAAACTAAATTTTTTGCACATAAATCTCCTCATTTGTATTCTGAGACACAACCCTATCTGCTCATCTCTACTGTTATTATACCTGAAAACATGTTTCTTTATTTGTTCCTTTTCTGTTTTACAATCTATTTACAAAAGTGAGTGTCTCCCTGGAGAAGAACATTTCCAGGGGAGTTTCTAAAGTTCCTGAGGTTTCTCAATTTTCATGGTTTTGTTCATGTGTTGCTGGATTTTAAACACGATTTAAAGTTTTGCTAGATGTGTCATGAACTACCAGGTTTTTCGGATCCCAAATGCAGAGAAGCAGCGGGTGGCAGGCTCAAATAAAGAGTTTATTAAGAACAAACACAGGTTAGGGAACAAAACGAAACAAATAAACTGCTCACTGTGGGGGGGGGTTAGCCCAAAGTTAAAAAAAAGGCAAAAATACAAAGTAACAAGCCAAATGGAAAATTTGTATGTTTTCTCAAAATGTAATGGCTCTAACTCGTAGCCAGCAGCTTTAAAGAGGCCATTTCATACAAATTTCAGGACTTTGTGGTTATTTCTTAAGTATTAACCAGTAATATGAAAAACGTTCTATCTAAAAAATGTCAGGAAACACTTATTAACAGACCTTTCAATCTGTCTGCGTTAAAATTCGGGTGGATCCGGCTCCTTCCGTCAGGCTTCGAGCAGCAGCTCGTTCATATTCATTGTTCTAATTTGCTGGACTCTGATTAGCTAACAAACTATCCTATGAGAGCAAAGAATACTGTTTCCTGCCCCGCTGTGCATGGCAACAGCACACGTTGTGTCTTCATGTTTGCTACGTTATGCTACAGCTTTTAGCTAGCAGCATGCTAGGCATGGTTTCAACTGAGGGAGCTGCCGAGTACTAACGAACAAAGGAGTTGTGACGAAACAGATACAGGCCGTTCGGACTCGGGATAACTCGGGTTTTATCGCCACCTGCGTAGTTTGAGAGATTAAAACTGAAAGAGAAGTTGTTGACCTGTTTTCACACCCAGTATGAAGGTAAGAACACCTGTGGAGCTAAAATATTCAACAGAAACCTCAAAAAACACATTTTTAATGGAAGGACCTCTTTAAATATCATCAAGCTTGTTGACACCAGTTCGTCACCATGTTTTATCTCATTGTTTAACCGTGCACTCGTCCTCACCTTCTTACTCAACATCTCTATAAAATATCACCTGGTAAAACAGTGTTCACATTTTAACCCTTTAGATTTAATGAATGTTATTAAATATTTTGGAATGTAAAACAGATTCTTCCCAATGTTTCCCCATCAGTTTTTTATATGGACTTGTTCTGTTGTTCCTTTGTTTTGTTGACTTTCCACCTTCATTCCTTTTGCCTTTCTGTCTCTACTAGGTGGGCAACGTGTGTCATTTTTCTTAGACGCCCCCACCTTGCCTCCCACCCTGTCATGTCTCAGTTTATACCGAGGTGACATTTGTTCTCTGCCCAGGCGGCCAGCTGCCTGCAGCTCAGCTCTGTGATCTGACTGATGCCTCTCTCAGAACGGGGTCCATTCTTTAGGGCAGGGGAGCAAGAAGAAGACACACACGTAGAAACACACTACAGCATAGGAAAAAACGTTTACGAAAAATAAACCCGGGCAAAAATAGAGCCGCAGGAAAGGTGTTCAACTTCGCTGCAATGCTGGAATGCAGCTCATTTGATCTTTAGACTTCAGTGGACTGTCTCTGAGAGGAGACAGAACCGGATCCTGCTCAAATCTGACAGTCCAATCCGGTAAGAGTTCAGGAGACACCATGGGGGACATTAATATAATGCACATTAATATAATGCATGCGTTTGTATGTGCCACCTACCCTGTGAGCACCACTACGAAATCCATGACGTTCCACCCGTTTCTCAGGTAGGAGTTCTTGTGGAAGGCAAAGCCAAGTGCAAGAATCTTTATCCCAGACTCAAAGCAGAAGATCCCAATGAAGTATGGCTCTGTGTCGTCCTGTAGAACAAGATGAATATCAAGTAAAATAAAAAGGAGAAGGCCAGAAGGTGAGACATGTTCATAAAAAACATTTCTAAAAATAGACAATTTTATCGTGTTTAACTCACCAGTCGCTCAGAGAGCGGCGTCTTGTCTCCATCAGGTAAATGTTGCTCCAGAGCCAGAACGATGCAGTTGGCAATAATGGTAGCTAGAATCATCCACTCAAATGGAGTGAGGAGGATCAGTTAAGGACCAAAAGTTGAATCAGTTTTTTTCTCAGTCAACAGTAAAATGTGTTAAATTCAGCTTGATTTGGTAAATAATCAAGACACAATGAAACTTATACTAACAAATCTAGTGTGTTTGCAAAATATCAATATTATTTAGTGGTGGATTGGATACAGCACCGCTCCTATGCATGAATGTGGTCATATGTTAAAAAATCTTTTTGTTTAGAATTGTACATGTACATAAAAAAAAAATGTAAACTAAAATGAAGACAAAAAACACTTTTTTTATTTGACTGCTATTTAGGAGCTTATTCAAAATTTGGCAATAAGACCACCACTAATTCTGAAGTGTCTTTATGAGTGAAACCAATAAATATGGTCACATCTCGAAGGAACAGTTCAGTTGTTTTAAAGTGTTTTTTTTTAAGATTATGAACAATTATTACATTTCAAATGGCTCTTTGAACAACATCAGTTTGGAGAAACAGTGACTAGTTCAGATTGTATTGATGATCTAACAGCTAGACATCATTAATGGAAGTAGATTTCTGCTATTTTACAACAACTCCATTCTCAAAAATGTCAGACATTCTAGTGAACGCAGGTTAATAAACTATTAAATTACTGTTATTGCAAAAATATTTACATTGAACTCTGTGGTTACTTGCAAGCAGAATAAGCAGCAACAGTAAATAGTTGTGGTACTTCCTGTGCAGCCTGGTGCATTTCCTTCAAAACGATAATCATATATTTACAGGAATAACTCAAACAGTGACGATGTTTACAATGTAGGAATCACTGTAAAACTTTTGAAAATTAAGTTGAGACGACAACAATACACTTCAGTATTGACCCCATTTGAATTAGCTGTTAGCTAGCCCATTCAATCAGTGTTAAATATCTGCTTCTCTCATCTGTGGTTGTTCAAACAGCTTTAAACATACAATATTTTCATTTTTCATAGCCTTTTTACAAAAGATCAGAACCCATCCCTTATGTCAAGTGTCAAAAATAAAAAAGGAAGAAGTGTATGTAATGCGAATGCACTGACTGTAAGTGAGTCAAACAGACAGCGAGCCTGTAGCTCAAATGGATCGCTGTCTCGCCTCTCGCTGCCACTGCTGCCTGTTTACACACACAAAGAGACACACATACACCCACAAGCCATCGTTATGACTCAGTTAAATATGTTCTGCTAAGTGTATTTTCTGGTAACACGTCTCCCACGCGGACAAACAAAACAAACGCGCAGAGCTGTACTAAAGAAGGTGTCAGCGTGCTTGGACTCTGAGCTTTAATGCGACTTCATCATTGGGAGCCGTGTACAGATATGTCTAACCGCAGGTTCACATTTGAATGTGTTTTTCACAGTCCTTTTTTTTTGTTTTGAGAGTGAGATGCCAGTTTTATTTAAAGGATTTTCAGAATGATTGTGTGTAAAAAAGTGTGATGGAGAGAAATGCAGGGAGAAAACAGATGAGGTCACAATATTTAAGGTGGAAGTTGAGCTCGGAGAAACATTTGAAGTGAAAAAGCCATTTAAAACAATGCTACTCATTCCCTGTTCTATTCTTTCCTCCTCTTCCTCACCTTCTCCCCATTCCTTTAGAAGCTGCTGTTCCCTTTGTACCGAATGGGGACTGAACAGTAAAGAGACAGTATGGAAGGAGAAGCTATTTATAGACACACCTTACATCTGCATGTTTAAAACTGGTACACAGAAGACATGTTCAGCTTGAGCACATACAACGTCCTGAAGAGTTGAAAGATCTGTGGGGGCGTAGCCTGAACCCTGTGTGTGTGTTTTAAACTGTAAGTATTTATGATCATATATTTGACCATTCTGAAGAGGCCCACATTACCAGAACACTCAGAACAGCACTCAATTAGCCTCCCTGCCCCCCAGCAGCACAGTATGTACGTATAAACGCATGTATGTGTATGTATGTGAGGGATTAGAGGATGAGAGAAAGACTAATATAGAAACACAGGGACAAAAGGACAAGTGTGTATATAAGTGTCGTGTGTGACAACACTAAACTGTTCAGTGTGATTATGTAAAACATCTTTATAAAGTAATTTTGAAGAATGTCAATGAAGCTTCTGCCCGAAATTCCAACTTACATTAAATTTCTTCTATAAAAAACAAAAATCAAGTTTTGACAAAGTCCTTATGTTTTTATTTATAAAGTGTTTAAGATGCAGGTTTATTCATAAAGTATATTTAAAAACAACCATGGTTAGCCAAAGTGCTGTACAGTTAAAATTTAATAGCAACAATAAAATTAAAACTTTATAAATTTAAAACTTTTTAATTAAAACTGATATGAATTTTAAACTTTGTTAAAACCCAAATAAAGCAGGTGGGTTTCAGTGCAAATTTGAAAGTTCCCAAATAACAGACTCTTATATGTAATGGTAAACTATTACATAATTTTGGTGCAGCTATTGCTAAAGCGCTCCCTTTGTTTTTAGCTTTTTTTTTGGAACATCTAAGAGCAGCTGATCTCAGAGGAGTAAACAAGATCAAAAGAAATGTTAGTACTGCTGCCAGTGGCTTATTATGATCACCATGGTAACACATGTGTCTCTCATGTGCAACTTTAAATATCTACAGTGGGTTTTTTTTTTTTTTTTTAGTAATAAATATGAAAACTTCAATAAATCTTTCTCTTCCAGTTTTATCAAGAAAATTCTGAGGTCTGAAACAGTTAAAGTTAACAAGAGCTTAAAGATGCATATTTTGCTTTTTTTAGGGGGGGGTGGCTGAGTTAGAGTAAAGAAGAGTTGTATGTATTGCTCTTTCATAGTCTGTTTTTCACAAATTTTCTACATTGTTCATGTTGGAAAATTACAAGATCAAAGGAAAATGTCCAAATTTCCCCTATCAGACGCATTGGTGCTTTTTGTGGTGTATTTATTGCCCTGTGCTAAAATGCAGCATTTTTATCAACTTTGGTTGATGTGCTAGCTCCAAAAAATCAACCCATGTGTGTTTTATAGATGGAGAAATGTTCTTTTTAAATAAAACTGTGAACAAACAGGACATCTTAAAAAGCTGAGTCGAGGTCTGAAGCTTTAGTTCCACAAGGACTCAAGTTTCTTAGACGTCAATGTAAATTACTCATCTTTAAAGAAAATGTCCCAAATTTAGGCAACTTTCTGAAGTTTTATGCTTTCTTGGAATTTATTCTCTCATCTGCTCTCTGGCACTCAGATGTTTGGATGTTACTGTGCAGGTCGATGAAAGATTCACAGCCACGCGAGCGATAATACATGTTCAGAGAGGCACCAAACTCAAAAAGGACTGATGACTCATGCCGAAAACCTTCAATAATGAATCTCCTCTTCCTACTTTCTAAATTGCTAAATGCAGCCACTTCTGAAATTAAAATTAAGAAGACAACAGAAAGCTGAAGAGATGATTGAAGTTGATATTCTTTCCACAAATAGGGGCATTTAGACACACTTCTGTTAGCTTTTCATTAAACCTGTCTGTCTTTAAAGTTTCATTTTGTCCTGAAAGACCTCATATATTGACTTCACCCCCCCTCACTTCCTGCCACACCCTTATTCTTTGGTTTGTCTGGATGTTTTGGGGAGAGGGGGATAAACTTCTCCATCACATTCCAACCCAGTCCAGTTTACTTCTACTGGACTGGTCCATCAATCATGCCTATCTCTACCATGGCCTTGCAGATCAACACTGAATGAGACAGAGAAAGACAGAGAGTTGCTGATGGAGTGTGAGGGAGGGTACGGAGGTAAAAACAAGACTTGATAGAGGGATGAGGAATACAAGAGGAGGAAAGGAAGACATTCAGGAAAGAGTTAGAAAGGGATGGCAGCAAACCCATATGATGAACAAAATTATGCATGTGGCAGCAGGATCTAAAGGTCCGGGGGGGGGGGGGGGGGGGGGGGGGGGGGGGGGGGGGGGGGGGGGGGGGGGGGGGGGCATTGTCTTTTACTATCAGGGGACACAGTTATAACAAAGTGAGTTGAAAGGTTTAATCATAGTTTAGGAAGAGAGAATCCGTGTTTGGATGAGTCTGAAAGTTTGAAGAAACCCCCTATACAAATCGTACAAATCGCATTCACGCTAGCCTGACCAATCAGATCCTCCTGCATTATGTTCAGATGCAGATGGGTCTGACACCGGAGCCGCACCTAATCATTTCCACGTCAAATTTTAGGACAGACCAATTACATATCACCTTTGTTGTGCGTCATCCTGAAAACACAGAACTAGCGTTTTCCACCCAGAGCACAACATTCAACATGGCGGAATCGGCTGTGGATGAAGTGTTTACTTCTGCGCTTACTTGGGGCGGTCAAATACGTGAACCGAGTGTGCAATGACACCTCGTCTTCGCAAGTTTTTGACACTAAAGTGACAACTGTCATTAATTATTCGTCTTTTCTCCTCCATTAACCATGGCTAGCTACCATTACGGCTCTGCTCGCTAAACCTCTTGTTTACGTTCCGCCTCGTGTGTATCCGCTTTAGCATCACATATGTTGCGTCACTTCCGGGTTTCTGTGATTGGTTCTCTCTCAACTGGCTAAGCCCGCCTTCGAAATTGAGAGACAGCGGGTTCAGCTCCAGGCCCTCACGTCTTTGTAAAGTATTTTGTCAAAAACTTGGGCCTGGTTGATCAGGTAACATTCATGCCTGGATTTAAAGTCACATCATTATGACTCTGACACACAAAGGGAAGTGACTACAGAAACATAATAACTGTTCTATGTGCTGTTATTTCTGCTGTAGTACATTAATCTCTGGCACGTAACTACAATGTACAATCTTACTAGAAAATAATCTTTTGCAGATTAACTTTGGAGTGTTTCAAAATTTGGTTCGATTTTCTTTACAATTTTGTGTTTGTTATTTTCCTCGAGTTGTCGAATCAGAAATGATCTGAGGGAACTAGGATACTAAAAGACATCATGTCCTTAATAATCAGTTAAAGTCACTCAAACAGCATCAGCATTTAAAATGTAAATAACATCAGTCTGCCAGTATCCTGAGACAGAGCAATTGGAAGAAGTTTTTTAATCAAACATCTATTAAATGTTCTGAGTTGTTTTCAAGGATGAAAAAATGCAAAAAATAAAAAAGTGAGAAGATTAAAAGTTAATTTAGTAAGTTTTAGCTTCCCTTCTCTCAGTTTTCTTTCCCCTTTCCCTCCGTCCTTCCCTCTCGCTTTTTCGCTGCGTCCTGTTACATTATGGAGCAGCAGCAGAGCAGTTGAAATAATTACTTCACTTTCTTGTCACTTCTGCCTAAGAAGGTCTGATTTGATCAGATGAATGGGATTAAGCAGTGAGGATGAGACTGAGCTAATTATTTTAATAATCTGAAGCCACAGCGATAAGAGGCATGGTTGAAGTGCCTTCATTTCATTCTTGTAAAGACGAAATTTGAATGGAATTTTCTGAATCGTGGTCAAAAGCTTAATTTCACTTTCCTGATATTGCCCCTGCAAAATGTCTGGTGAGGCTATATGCTGATTTAACAAATAAAAAACATGAAGCTAGAAATGAGTCTTATGTAAAAAGGTTTGACATTAATCCTGAAGTGTTATATTTTATTATTTCTTAAGGGTTAGGGTTGTTTATGGTTGGGTTTAGGGTTTGGGTAGGATTTAGTTAAGTTCCAGGGTTAGGGTTGGGGTTAGGTTTGGTTAAGGGTTTAGGGTTTGGGTTGGGTTAGATGGTTAGGGTTTATTTTCATAGTAAAAGAAGTTTTTCAGATATGTGCAAAATTGTGAAAACATCCCTGATTTTTATAAAATGTGTTGGCTCACGCTCCAAAATAGGCTGTACAAATTGACACATCCATTATGGCAGAATAAAAAGGTGGGTTGCACAGGCTCTGTTTCCAGAAAACTAGTATTGTTGCCATGATGGAATCTGAAGTGGGTTCATAGACAAATTGGCCCTAAAGTATTCTCAAGTCTGTGTAAAAGCAGCTTAGACAACAAATGAACAAAACATTCCTCTAAAAAGGGTTAGATACTGGAATAAAAATGAGTAAAAAGTTGAAAAAATGTGTCTGCGTCAGGCTGCAGTAACATAGTTTAACTAATGAGTTACAGTGATCCCTCACTCGTGGTTAATTGGTTCCAGACCCCCCCGCGATAGGTGAAAATCCGCAAAG
The DNA here is from genome assembly GCA_006937955.1 of Pachypanchax playfairii. Classification (NCBI taxonomy): domain Eukaryota; kingdom Metazoa; phylum Chordata; class Actinopteri; order Cyprinodontiformes; family Aplocheilidae; genus Pachypanchax; species Pachypanchax playfairii. The sequence goes on along the minus strand of SSNP01000125.1, from coordinate 1,300,376 downwards.
TAGGGATACACCAAGAACCCCAAAGACAATCCGGTTAATTTTAAAAATAAATGCAATTCTTCAAAATAATTGACAAATACGATCATATTTGTGTATCTAGAAATGAAAATAAACGCAACACACACACAGTGCAACGGAGTGTGTTGACTACATTGAGGGGGGTGGGGTTTTGGGTGTCTAAACACAAATGGGGAAAGACTCTTTCTGGTAACAGGGGAGCAGCTGAGCGCTCTGCGTCGTGGCGCTTCTGACTACAGTGTTGCGTTTGGTTGACTGGTGACGGTAATAAAGGACTTGTGCAGTGCGATGACGGTGACAATGTGACTTCACAGGTACTAATGAGAGCTACAGCTCTTCGGGAGGCGCCTCGTCTTCAGATAGAGGCGCTCGTTCATTATCTGACCGCGGAGGAAGTGTAGGGAGGTAAACAAACATCCGGAAGCAAAGTATTTTTGACTTTTTACTTTTGGATGAATATTTTTGAAAAATCCACAAAAGTCGAACCGCGAAGTAGTGAGCAATCACTGTACTAGTAGGCTTGAACTGTTGCTAATTATTAGCAAATGATCTAATTTTAAATGTTTTTTGTTAAGTTGTTCAGGTCTTTGAGTGAAAATTGGTTAAAACATCGCTGTTGTCTTTAATGTGTCGATACAATCGTAGTTCATCTTTTCTGTTGATTCAAAGGTCAGAGGAGTTAGCTTAACAAACAAAAGGAAACAGATAGGGGACTGAAATGGAGTCAGAAAAAAAATCAGCCAAGTCAGATTAAAACGTGTAAAGACTTTCAGAAACCTTGGAGAGCTATAGTCAAGATCGATTTTACACAATTACAAGGAAGCATGAGGGATAAGTCAAGCCTTTGCTTATACGTTTTAATTCTGGAAATCACCAAGTCAAAACTGCAGCTCAAACAATTTTACCTCAAAGATGTTGACCATCAATTATCAAAGTCAAGGCTTCAAAATGGCAGATGACAAACCATCATGGTGGCTCCAACCACTTCTTATGCTCATTCTCTGGTCTCTGTCTCAGTCTTGCCACTCCCTCATCACCCATATACAGCCGAGCTGTCACTTTGAACAAGATGCTGACACTGGTTTGTGCTGTGGAGTGTGTGTTTGAGCAGCACGTGACCTGTTTTCACATAAGCTGTATGTTCAGGAAGGCGGGCACTGTGTTAATATGAAGTGTGCTTGTATACTTGACAGTCTTGGCTTATTTAACACTGCTTACTCACTTCCTTTTCTCTGCCAATATGTTGTATTTGTGTGTTGAGTGAGCTGAGTTGAGCTTGAGCGTGTGCCAGCACGCCCCGCAGGTAGAGTGCAGGCTTCCAACGGGTTTTGTCTACTAACAGCTGCAACACGTGATGAAAAAAACAAGCATGAAAAAAATCAATCCATCACAGACTCTCTTCCTCTATCTTCTCTCTCTTCATGTATCCGAGTCCCAAAAATAGCTCTTATCCAACGTCACTGCCCCCCCCCCCCCCCCCCCCCCCCCCCCCCCCCC